>CAUYPK010109600.1:0-14713 GCA_963574355.1 Loris lydekkerianus
GAATAGGGGGAAGAGGGAGAGGGAGGGGAGGGAAGGGGTTTGATGGGCAGAGGGAGGATGATTGGTGGGATTACACCTGTGGTGCATCTTACAAGGGTATATGTGAAACTTAGTAAATGTAGAATATAAATGTCTTAACACAATAACTAAGAAAATGCCAGGAAGGCTATGTTAAACAGTGTGATGAAAATGTGTCAAACGGTCTATAAAACCAGTGTATGGTGCCCCGTGATTGCATTAATGTACACAGCTATGAGTTAATAGTTAAAAAAAAACACACAGTCATTCAGAACGTACTTTATTTTTATTTGATTTGTACTGGGAATAAAGGGAACAAGTTATAAAGAATTGGAAAACGCTATAAATTCCTGTTGCATAAAATTGGAGCTTTTATTTTATAGATTTTGATCTAAATGAATGATACATTTTATGGAGGCTAATAATACTCTGTAGTGGTGTGTCTGTTCAGAATGCATCATCGTTAGAGAAAAGCTATTAAGGCTGCACTGTGAATCACCAGGTAGAAAAAAAGCAACCACATTTCACCTCTGTCCTGGAAAAGGTCTGGGCTTGCAGGCAATGTTCATGTTAACTGAGCTGGGGTCAGTTTTCACGATGAGGTTCTACTATTAGAATAAGTGCCTTTGCCTGATCTGGCTTTCCTTAGATTTAGTACAAACTCAGACCTCTTGCCCAGGCAGTGTCAGTGAACTGAAAGCCCCCTCTGTTGCACCTGTGTACAGGTGTTCCAGCTGAATCTCAGCAGGGTGCTCACAGGAGAGTCTCTGAGATCCACAGCTTCTCAGCCAAGGGACGGAAAGCAATTCAGAAATTAAAGAGAAAGGTAAACTGGAATGGAGATAGGGAAATAGTGGAGTATAAAGCCAACGTCCCCTGGACTTGAAAAGTTAACTCTGGATTTGCTTTATAAACTGTTCCTTTCCTACGGTGAGAATTATAAGCTATGAAATGTTTATGCCTTTTTATGTGTAAATATTATATCTAAGGATGGGTACGTTCATGCCTAATGGGCACAGTGTGTGCTACCTGGGTGATGGGCACACTGATAACCGACTCAAACTGTACAAAAGCAGTTTATTTGACCAAAACCCCTGTAATCTGAAATGCTAACACCATAACCTGCGTGTACCCTCACATTAGCTTGAAATAAATAAAATAAAAGGCTTGTCAAAAGAATGCAAGAGCCAAGCTAAGTGGGCAAAGCCAGAGCAGTTTTAGCAACAAAGTAGATAGGGTTGGACTTTAACCTGTAGAATAAAATAGACACCCATGAGTCCATACTGATGTAAATAAAAAATTGAATGAATAAATAAATAAATGGGAGAGTAGGGACTGCTGTTTCCTACAGAGCAGTTACAGTGAATGAACATAGCAGGGAATGTGTCTTAGACTGCCCCCATCAGGCAGATGACACAGTGATGGCGCCGAGTGCCACCCCCTGGTGCTTGTGAATGGCCAAATGTGAGAAGCAGGGGATTTCCTTAATCTCAAAGTACCTCCCAGCATACCTGATACCTATAAAGGGAAATAATTCTGTAGTGGAGAGACCTTGCAGAGTCCACCCTCACCAGGCACTCGAGAGGAACATTACTGTGAAGAGACATTTATACCGTAGCCCTCTTGATGCCACACACCGAGAGGGACACAGGGTCATTTTACTCTCCTGAAGCACAAGGAAAGATGGGGGAACATCACAGATTGGGGAGTGTAAGGAGAAAGAACAGTGTAACTGCTGTGTGTGAAACGGTACAGAATCTTAGAAAAGTAAAGGGGACAGGTGGAAAAACTAGTGAGTGGAGTTAAGGACACGTCTGCCGTATAGTTGTTGCTGATTCAGATGATTGGGTCGTAGTTGGTAAGAAATTACCATCAGCAGAAGGTGGGCGCAGACTATATAGTTCAAAATAAAAAGTTATGAATGAGATGAAATAAGATATACAGGTTATCTAAAACAAGTCTTCTTGACATTTTTTCCTGCTCTCAATTAAAAAAAAATATTCCAATCAAAGTATGTCTAACTATTTTCGGCTCTTCCCTATTGCAATTTCCACAGCGGAGCGGCTCTCAAGCACCTGGCTGGATGTCCGTCATATTGAAAAATACGTAGATCAAGGTAGAAGTGGGACAAGAGAATTGCTGTGGTCCTGGGCACAGAAGAACAAGACTCTCGGTGACCTTCTGCAGGTCCTCCAGGAGATGGGGCATCAGCGAGCCATCCATTTAATTACAAACTACGGTAAACACTTATATGATCTGACTCTCAGTCCACCTTATACGAGTCATGGCTTGAATATGTAAATATTGTGTTTTATCTGAGACGCGGACTCACCTGTGGCTTTTATCTGGAAGGGATGTTGTAGCTTCACATTTCCTGGTGACACTTTTCCCGTGTCACCTGCCCTACAATACCCTTCTTTCTACCACTCTGAAGTCTGTTACCTTCTGTTTTTTCTTTCATTATTACTTGCAACTATACTTTTTTAAATGTTTCATTTTTAGCAGCTGACAGAATCAGCTCTCTGTTCCAAACTCAGAAACTTTTTTGAGTCATAAATGTGATTAGAATCACAATATTTAAGAAAAATACAGGCCAGATGTAGTGGCTCATGCCTATAACCCTAGCAGTTTGGGAGGCACAGGTGGTGGGAGTACTGAGGCCAGGAATTCAAGACCAGCCTAAACAACATAATGAAACTCCATATTCTCTACAGAAAAAAAAAAAAAAAAACGGAAAAATTATGGCTTGGCACCTGTGGTTCAAGCCGCTAAGGCACCAGCCATATACACCTGAGCTGGCAGGTTCAAATCCAGCCCGGGCCCGCCAAACAACAATGATGGCTGCAACCAAAAAAAAAACATAGCTGGGTGTTGTGGCAGGCACCCATAGTCCCAGTTACTTCGGAGGCAGAGGCAGGAGACTCACTTGAGCCCAGGAGTTGGAGGTTGCTATGAGCTGTGATGACACGGCACTCTACCCAGAGGGACAGCTTGAGGCTCTGTCTCAAAAAAAAACAGAAAAATTAGCTGGGCATGGTGGTATGTATGCACCTATAGTCTCAGCTACTCAGTAGGCTGAGGAAAAGAGCCCAGGAGTTTGAGGTTGCTGTGAGCTATTAATATGACACTACTGGCCCAGCCAACAGAGACCCTGTCTCAAAAAAAATTCAGATAATGTTATTCTTTGTTTTATAATTAAGATATGATTAAGTATAACTGGATTCCCCCTGTATTTTATGTTATGTTATGTTATGTTATGTTATGTTATGTTATGTTATGTTATGTTTTATGTTATGTTATGTTATGTTATGTTATGTTGTTATGTTATGTTATGTGTTATGTTATGTTATGTTATGTTATGTTTTATGTTATGTTATGTTTTATGTTATGTTATGTTTTATGTTATGTTATGTTATATGTTATGTTATGTTATGTTATATTATGTTATGTTTTATGTTATGTTATGTTGTTGTGTTGTGTTGTGTTGTGTTGTGTTGTGATGTGATGTGATGTGATGTGATGTGATGTGATGTTATTATGTTATTTGAGACAGGCTCAAGCTGTCACCCTGGGCAGAGTGCAATGGCGTCATAGCTCACAGCAACCTCCAACTCAGACTCAAGCAATCCTCTTGCTTCAAAAGCTTGCCTAGTTTTTCTATTTTTAGTAGAGATGGATCTCCCTCCTGCTCAGGCTGGTCTGGAACCTGTGAGCTCAGGGCAATCCACCCGTCTCAGCCTCCCAGAATGCTAGGATTACAGGTGTGAGCCACTGCACCCCCCACCCCTATATTTTAGTGCAGATGATACCTGCACAATAATCTTGGGATTATTCTTTGCCTCTTGACTGCTGCTTCATGCCGCAGGCTTTAACTCTGCCTTTCTTATCTGCTGTCCATTCCCAGTGGCCCAGTTCTTTGTCACGTCTTTCTGACACTGTGCATCAGGCCTCACATTTAAAGGTCATGAAGTTTTCTCCATTTATTGTCATTGTTTATTCCATTTATTCACTTCAACAATGATGATCTTGACTTATCTTGGGAATATATTTTATAGACTACGAGTCTTAGGTTAGAAGCTTTATTCTTTTATTTTTTCATGTTGGCCTCCTTTTTGTTCTGTTCATTTGCATATGTGTTATTTGGTAACGTACTGTGTTTGGTGCACATGAGTCCTTGCACACATGAAGAAGTCCTGAGATTTGCACAAGAAAACTGTTGCTTCAGATTGAGTTTTATTTCGTAGATGTTTCATGTTAATGGAACATTCACTCCCAGCACACGTCTACCCTGAGGCCATCCCTGCAACTTGGCTGATCCCTGCATCTTTTACACACTGCTTCTTCATTTAGTTTAGTACAGCAGAACGCTTCATCCTGATGCTGGTTGAGCAAGTGAAATTCAGGGAGTCCACGGACTGTAGAGCCTTTTCATCATCTGGGTTTTTGCCTGCGACTGACCCCACCACATGGCTGGCTGTTCACGATGTAAACTCAGGCCAGTTTGAGAGGGCACACAGGTATGTTTCATACGTCCTTGTTGTAGGGTAGATGTTAGGGTTATTTCTCTCTGTGAGTCACTGCACAGTGGGGAGTTATGTGCGCTGAGAGTGGACAGGCTTCCTCACCTTGGTAGATCCCTGCTCGGCTGCACATGCAAAGGTGACTTCATGTTTGTGAATTTTAGCTGATTGGTGGAAAGACACTTGTTTCTTGGTCTAGCACACAGATATAGGTAAAGCTGAGGATGAGGAGAAGAGTGCTTTAGTCCTTTACTAAAGAAAATGGCATTATTATTATTACTTTTTTTTGTTTAGAGTCTCACTATGTCACCCTCAGTAGAGCCCTGGGGTGTCACTAATGCTAAAGAAAATAGTATTGTTATTATTATTTTTTTTGAGTCTCACTATGTCACCCTCAGTAGAGCTTCAGGGTGTCACAGCTCATAGCAACTTCAAACACTTGGGCTCAAGCCATTCTTTTACCTCAGCCTCCCAAGCAGCTGGGACTACAGGCACCCGCCACAACGCCCGGCTATTTATTTTTGTTATTGTTGTTGTTGTCATCATTGTTGTTTAGCAGGCCTGGGCCGGGTTCCAGCTCACCAGCCCTGGTGCATGTGGCCGGTGCCCTAACCATTGACCCACAGGCACTGAGCCAAAAATAGCATTATTTAATTATGATTTATTGAGTTGATGTTTTGAATTATAATTTTGAAAAAGTGAATGATGCAGGTTGTTAAGAGTGCGATGTATTGGCTTGTTGGAAACCTGTGTGGCCTTCACACAGGGGTGCCCTGTTAGCTGCTCACTGAAGTAGGGACTGGAGCTTCTGCTGAAAATGTGTAAAAAGATTTGGTCTTTGCTGCTACCACGGACAGATATATCCAGATAATCAGTTTTGCCTACATTTCTTTAGAATTTTTTTTTTTGGTGGGGTAGTTTTCATTTTGGAGGAATTTTTGACCCTTTACATTCCAGCCCCCGGGCGTTCAGTTGCAGTTGGGATTCTCTGGGTCTCAGGAGGAAGGGCCTTTTTCTGCCTCCAAGGCACTGTCCCCACAATGCAGGCTGCTGCCTCTAGGTGGCATGAGGCATCCTGACTGTTGCAGATGTTAAAGCAACTGGAATCTTTTGTTTCTGTCACTTGTTCTTGGCACACACGTTCTTACACATTTTGCATTTTTATTTCAACGACCAGCAGCTGTTTCCAGTTTTGACGCGAAACCCACAGCTTCCTATTTGCTTCTTAGATAGCCATTTTGAATTTCCATTTTATATGGCAAAGAAGTATCTCTCTTCTCACAAAAGGCAATGAATTTCAGTGCCTTTACGGTTCCAAAAGGTCACGTTTTATTCTATGCAAGAATTCCTAGTTCAGGATGTTTGTTATCATGTTGTCTTGCCTAGTTGCTCTGGCTGGACCCTTGGGTATAATGTTGAACAGAAGCAGCAAGACCAGACTCCCTCACCGCACCATCCCTACACGGTCCCTGACCTTTGGGGGAGACACTCAGTCTTTCACCAGGAATGATGTTGCCTGTGGATTTTCACAGACGGCCTGTCCCAGACTGAGTGTGTTCCCTCTGCTCCTCAGGGTATGTTGTGGTAGAGCATTGGATTTCATCAGATGCCTTTTTGCCGTCTTCTGAGATGAACTTGTGATTTTGTCCTGCATTCTGTTAGTGTTATGTTGATTGGCTTTCAGATCCTAGGCACATCTTGGATTCCTAGGATAAGCCTCATGTGGTCATTATATCTGATTCTTCTTGCATGTTTCTGGATTTGGACTGCTGATGTTTTATTGGGGATGTTTGCATCTATATTTATAAGAAATATTGTTCTGCAGTTTTCTTGTGATGTCGTTTCCTGGCCTTATTGAATGATTTGGAAGTTGTTTTGTCCTCTTGTTAGGTTATTAAATATGAAGTGTACACTTTCCTTAAGTACTAAGTGTGACAGTTGATATCTCTGACATTTCACTTTGACACTTTTTGGGGTTTTTTGTCCTCGTTTTTTTATTGTGAAGGTACATCTTCATTCTTTCTAATGCACATTTTAGCTTGTGGTTATCTTTCAAAAATTTTTAGACCAACTTTTGTGAAACTAGGGATAAGTCAAAAACGTGCTATTTTTGCATATGAGTTCTGTTATAAAACCAGTATAGTGCAGACCGCTTGAGATACCAGCCAAGTGTTTGGGAAGGATGTGGATAATGAACACACAGCACCGCAATCGTTTGAGAAGTTCCGTTCTGATGATTTTAATTGTGACAATGAGCCGGGTGGGTGACCTGAAACCAAGCTGAATGATGGTGAGCTGAAAGACATAGTGGAAGCAAATTCATCTCAACCTAATTGTGAATTAGCAGCGGGGATTGATGTTACTATTCCAACAAACCTAGACCATTTGAAACGAATTGCCAAGGTGGGTTCCACACAAATTAAAGCAGCATCAGAAAAGAAATCGTCTGAAGGCTTACCTCTCTTTGCTGTCACAACATAAAGGTGAACCATTTCTAACCATATTGTTATGTCTGATGAAAATGGATGCTTTTTGATAATCACGAGCATTCAGCGCAATGGCGATTGTGGAGATGCAACAGTCTATTATGGAAATGAATAGTGAATAGTTCTCAAGAAATGCTGATGGTACCTGGTGGGCCAGGTTGGTGTTACCCACTATAGCTTCATGAGGTCCTTGCAACTGGGTAGACAAAATGGTGAGGATGCTTGCGATTAAGTCCAGAGATCAACCAGAGGCAATCCTCTTGCAAAACAATGCCCGATCACATGTCAGGTAAACAACACTGCTCAGACCGCAGAAGCTGGACTTGGAAACACGCTGTCATCCACAGTATCCACCTGACCTCGCTCCAGCTGACCACCACTTCTTCTAGGCTTTGGACCATTTCTTGCAAGGAAAATATTCAATTCTGAACAAGCTGTGGGAAATGCCTTCCACGATGCATCACCGCTTGCTCTCCAGGCTTTTTCGCTGGTGGCAGACACAAGCCATAGCTCAGATGGCAAAACTGATAGTGTAGGTGCATATTCTGATTCATTATGCCGCTTCCTGTTTGAAATACAGGAAACCAAACTTCTGATTTGAAATCGGACATTTCCGATTTAATGACTTAATGTTTTGGCAAAATTTGTGTAGGACTGACATTGATCTTCCTTGACTGTTTGGTAGAATTTCACCTGTGAAGCCATCGGAGCCTGGACTTTTCTTTCTGTGAGGTTTTAAAATACTAATTCAATCTCTTTTCTTGGAATGGGTTTATTCAGATTGTTTATTTCTTCTATTTCTTACTTTTGTTTTATTGTTTCAGGTTAATTGAGGGTATGAAGAATTTGGTTACAGTGTTTGCATTTGGCAGTGTAAAGTCCCTCTTAATTGTGAGTTTATTTCTTCTCGAGTTAGTTTCCGTAATTGTGTCTTTCCATCTAAGTTATCTAATTTTTTTGGCATATTTCTATGAGGTTTATTTTTTGCTCTTGATTTTACAACTAAATGTTTTGAGTCTCCTTTTTTTCTTTCTCGGCAAGTCTAGCTAAAAGATTGTCCATTTTGTTGATCTTTTCAAAGAACCACCTTTAAAAACGTCTCTTTCATTTATTTCAACTCCATCTTCGCTGTTTCCTTCCATACTTGCTTCAGTTTCGTTTGCTCTTCTTTTTCTAGTTCCTTAAAGTGAAAGGTTAGATTATTGATTTAATGTCTTTCTTCTTTTTTTAAGATTGGCATTTATAGCCCTAAGATGTCCCGCTAAGCACTGCTTTTGCTGTATCCCATAAATTTTGGTGTCTTGTATTTTTATTTTCATTCATCACAAAGTATTTTCTAATTTCTCTTGTGATTTCTCTTCAATTAATTATGAGTCAGTTTAATTTCTATATATTTATGAACTCCCAGGTTTCCTTCTGCCACTTATTTCTACTTTAATTCCCCTGTGGTCAGAAAGTACACTTTGTATGATTTCAGTCCTTACACATGTATTGAAGCTCATTTCATGGCTTAGTATATGGTCTGTTCTAGAGAAGGTTCACTGTGCCCTCGAGAAGTGTGTGTTCTGCTTTTGTGTGGAGCGTTGGCAGATGTCTGTCCTTAGTTGGCTGATGTTGTTCAAGGAGGTTTGTTTTGATTGTGTTTTATTGCTAATCTTCTAAGCAAAGTAATTAAAGAAACCAAACCTGGCTTGGCGCCTGTGGCTCCAAGGGCTAAGGCGCCAGCCACATACATCTGAGCTGGCGGGTTCAAATCCAGCCCGGGCCCGCCAAACAACAATGACGGCTGCAACCAAAAAAAAAATTAAAAAAATAGCTGGGCATTGTGGCAGGTGCCTGTAGTCCCAGATACTTGGGAGGCGGAGGCAGGAGACTGGCTTGAGCCTAGGAGTTGGAGGTTGCTGTGAGCTGTGATGCCAGGGCCCTCTACCCAGGGTGACAGCTTGAGGCTCTGTCTAAATAAATAAATAAATAAATAAAATAAAGAAACCAAACCTAAGTTTAAGAAATCTCTAGTTAAGAAATTAGAACCTAATCTCAGAAAACTAGAAGGTGAAATAAAAATTTCCAGAAGTCTACGTGAAAGTGATAGAAATGAATTCAGAATACGGCAGGGTTTTAATCTTTTGTAAGAAGCTACATAGACTGCCTGAGCACAGACAGACTGTAACAGGTAGAAGTGATAGTCTATACTGGGGAGGGGTGGTTAGCATCTGTGGTTGATAGTCTATACTGGGGAGGGTGGTTAGCATCTGTGGTTGATAACTAACATACTCTCACGTAACTACCTCTAATACCTCAGTACACAAAGTGGTATAAAAATTAAACTAACCCAGGGAAATATAATCTCATAATTATAAAACGTTTAAAATATAAGTGCAAAAAACTGACAACAATGTTTTTTCTTTCAAATTTTTGCTTTGTACTTTAATGTTTTTCATTATGTCTAACAATAATTTAAGGTAGCTATTCATGTTAATTAAGTGACTAAAGTATATTATATGGGCTTGGTGCCCATAGCACAGGGGTTACGTTGTCAGCCACATACACCAAGGCTGGCCGGTTTGAACCCAGCCAGGGCCAGCTAAACAACTGCAACAAAAAATAGCCGGGCATCATGGTGAGTGCCTGTAGTCCCAGCTACTTGGGAAGCTGAGGCAAGAGAATTGCTTAAGCCCAAGCGTTTGAGGTTGCTGTGAGCTGTGATGCCACAGCACTCTACCGAGAGCAACATAGTGAGACTCTGTCTCAAAAATAAATAAATAAATAAAGTATATTATATGATATTTGATCATTAGAAAGCTATTTCTCATGTGTAAATATGTAACAATTCCATAGGAATGAAACTGAACTTTAGAAATGAACATTACTAGCAAGGTATTTATTTTCCCAATTTGAGAAACAAAAGAGAACATGTTTGTCAGAGACATAAATTTTTTTGTGTCTAGCTCCCTTAATTTCTCTTTCAGGAGCCGTTGTGAATCCTATGGGGCAAAGTCATCAGAAAGATGGATTCCCAAACTTTGCCAACCTGCCATCCAAGGTAGAGGACATCAAAAATGACCATCGAACTTTGCTGCATATATAACTCAGCATAAGGAAGGGAATCATCGGGCAGGAGAACGCTGCATTTGCAGGCACCTCTTAAAAATCTGATATGCCTTAGTTCCCTTATTATTCTTTATTTACATAGGATTCAGGAAATTAGAGATTCGTAAGCATTTGAAGAGTTAAGAGCTTTCTCCTCTCGTGGCTGGGAATTAGAAATACTGCAGGTGCTGTGACTTATGCCCTCGTCCTAGCTGTTAATTTCCCTTTTCTCATTGAGGTTTTGTGCTGCTGCTAGATTTTATTACCCAAGTTAGCAGTGATCTTCTTCACAGCATTAGAAGTCATCCTAAATGAGCTATAACTGATACGGCATTGATGCTTGAGTTTTTACAGTTGACAGGGAAGCCTTAAATATAGATGGCAATAAGTGTGACTTTGTATTAAGTGCAATAACCTTGATTTCCACCCACTGTCTCCTAAGTTAGATTCCACTTCTTTACATTGTGTCCAGCGGGAGTTTTGGATTTCTCTTTAGGCTCTGGTCTTCCTGGACTTATGAAATGAAGTTACCTTCATACGTATTTCTCTTCCTAGGAAACAGCCAGCGTCACAGAAGATAATGTTCCTATTCCTGAACATAGTGAGAGAGGTAAAAAA
The DNA here is from genome assembly GCA_963574355.1 of Loris lydekkerianus. Lineage (NCBI taxonomy): Eukaryota > Metazoa > Chordata > Mammalia > Primates > Lorisidae > Loris > Loris lydekkerianus. The sequence continues at coordinate 10,733 of CAUYPK010109600.1, forward strand.
AAAGCACTTTTCTTTTTTTTTTTGGCTGGGGCTGGGTTTGAACCTGCCACCTCCGGCATATGGGGCCGGCGCCCTACTCCCCTGAGCCACAGGTGCTGCCCAAAAAACACTTTTCTTTAAGTCATACTTTTGTTTAAGGGAATTTAGAGGGAGAAACATCAATGAACATATTAACCATTTATATCAAGATTCAATATAAAATTTTATAAATATTGAAATAATTTCAGCTTTGTTTGACACAGTTTGATGGATGACATATTACTATTATATTAAGAATTCACTGGCTGGGCGGCACTTGTGCTCAAAGGAGTAGGGCACCGGCCCCATATACTGGAGATGGCGGGTTCAAACCCAGCCCCAGCCAAAAAAAAAAAAACCCCACTGGCTACAGGCTGGAACAGTGGCTCACGCCTGTAATCTCAGAGCTCTGGAAGGCCGAGGCGGGTGGATTGCTTAAACTCAAGAGTTTGAGACCAGCTTAAGCAAAAGCAAGACCCCGTCTCTACTAAAAATAGAAAAACTAAGGCAAGAGGATCACTTAAGCCCGAGTCACATGAGCTGTGACGCCACGGCACTCTACCCAGGGTGACAGCTTGAGACTCTGTCTCAAAAAACAAACAAAAACCCCCAGAAAAACAAAAAACAAAACCCACTGGGTAAGGAAGAACATAATTGTGGTCTCCTAGGGGGATATTTCAGGTTCTTGTTAGCAAAATTTGCTATTTTTTATGTGTCATGGGAAAACATTTTTATATGATGTTCAGTTTTATATAGTTTTAAAATTTTCCGTAGTAATTGCAGAAATCTTTCAAGATACTGTAGAGGAATGCTGAAGGTCAGTTTGAAGATCTACTTATTTTGTACATCAGCTTTCCCACTGTATCAGTAGGGAGAATAATTCAGCCCCTTCTGGGAATCATTCTGATAAATTTTAAAGACCGTTTAAGGTTGATTAGCATTATCTTTGCCACCAGATCTGAAGCTTCTTTGGTTGAAGAAAGAATTTTATTTTTATTTATTTTTTTAAAGGTACTCTGTCACCAGGTGGGTGTGTCTTATAACTTATTTTATTTATTTATTTACAGTTTTTGGCCAGGGCTGGGTTTCAACCCACCACCTCTGGCATATGGGACCAGCGCCCCACCCCCTTTGAGCCACAGGTGCCGCCCTGAAGAGAGAATTTTAAAAGTTAGAGAAAGTTTTGGTTCTTTAGCAATAAGGTCTAAATGAATCATTAGATGTCTATAGAGAAGACTTTGTATTAGCTATGGAAATACAGGCAAAGCTGGGCTCTGAAGGATGCAGCCAAGATTTTCCTTTTGAGTTTGTATTTGATTACCTTTTATATGTTTTTTCCCAATCTTTGCTTTGGATGATTTTTCAAAAAGCTGCAGCTTCTTCTTTCACATTTTGGTCACTTTGGGGGAGTATTAACACTTCCAGTCTCACAGTTTTCTTTTCTTTTCTTTCTTTCTTTTTTTTTTTTAAAGACGGAGTCTCATTATGTTGCCCTCGGTAGAGTGCCCTGGTGTCACAGCTCACAGCGACTTCCAGCTCTTAGGCTTAGGCAATTCTCTTGCCTCAGCCTCCCGAATAGCTGGGACTACAGGTGCCCACCACAATACCCAGCTATTTTTTTGTTGCAGTTTGGCTGGGGCTGGTTTTGAACCCGCCACCCTTGGTATATAGGGCCAGTGCCCTACTCACTGAGCCACAGGCGCCACCCTAGTCTCACAGTTTTCAAGAGTTTTACGTTCATAAAGGACCAATAGCAACGCTTGACCTAGTGACAAGAACACTAAGTCTTGGCAGTGTTTCCTCTGCTGAGCTTCTTGGCTGATCTCTTTGGAGAGGTGATGAAACCACAGCAACGCTGCTGTCAAACCACCTGCTCTGTGGAGTGGTGGGATGGGACCCCAGTAGCACGCAGACGGCACACAGGGGCTTCCACGTGGGTTCCTGGGTCCTCCTCTCTTGACCTTCTCTGGGCTCTGACTCATTATAATGGTGACATTGATTCTCAGAAAGAGAAAAGGTGACTTAACTTCTCCCTGCTTCTCTTCTGAAGGAATGTTGCTGAAATCCTCCATCAGCTTTCAACACATCGTAGAAGGAACCAAGAATTTCCACAGAGACTTTCTAATTGGAGAAGGGGAGATTTTTGATGTATTCAGAGTGGAGATTCAAAACAGAACATATGCCATTAAATTATTTAAACAGGTATGGAAAGAATTGCTGTCACAGGACGTCAGTTCCGTCTATTTGTTATGCTTCATGTTCACATGTGTCGTTTTCATCAACGTTGAAGGTGAAGGATGTAGTTGAAAGTAAAAGTTTCATAATTGAGGGCCAGGCGTGGTGGCTCACACCTGTAATCCTAACACTCTGGGGGGCCGAGGCAGGTGGATTGCTTAAGCTGAGGAATTCGAGACCAGCCTGAGCCGGAGCAAGACCCTGTCTCTTAAAAAAAAACAAAACAAAACAAAACAAAAAAACCAGCTAGACCTTGTGACAGGCACCTGTAGTCCCAGCTACTTGGGAGGCTGAGGCAGGAGGATGACTTGAGCTTAGGAGTTAATGTCGCAGTGAGCTATGATCCCACCACTGCACTACAGCCTAAGTGGCAGAGGGAGACCCTGTCTCCCAAAAAAATTAATGATAATAATAATTAGTAGAAACAGAATATATGACTCTGAAGACTGGAAGAGTGAATGCCTGTCTTACAGGTGTGGAAGTTGAATCCTTCCCATTCTGTGGTTTACTGCATGAAAAAGACTTTTGTGACAAGCCAGGAGGGCCCTGTGACCTGACATCCCACCAGGGGTGTGGAATTGCGTAGGACGGCCAGGATGAGCCAGCTTTCTGGCTTCAGAATGGGAGTGTCCCTGTAGGCAGCGTGTTGGGCTGAGCTGCAGGTAGCTCTCTTTTGTCAGAGTTAAGGAGGGCAGAGAGGAGACTTCCAACAGCAACAGGCCGATGATCAGGGTTGAAGGACAGAATACAGTTGAGTGGCTGCAGCCATTGAGGTGGGGAGGGGATTCGTCAGACTCAGGAGTCATGGGAGGTGGGCAGGAGCAGGTGTGTGAGAAAGCACTGTGGATAGTCATCACCTTCATCCATATCCCAAATGGCCACGTGCCAAGCACAGAGGGTGAGGGTAACCGAGTTCAGTCCTCCAGGAGCTCACAGTCTCGTGGGGAACAGTGGGGTGAACAGAAGGGTAAGGACTATCAAGAAGCACTTTGGCAGAAATTTGTACAAAAGGTCACAGGAGCCCATAAAGATAGCAGCTCTCTCCACCAGGGGTGCGGCACAGAGTTACCATGCCATAAACGTTTTTCGAAAATAAGTGGCTGGCAGTGAAGATGGGGAGCTGTAGACTGGGTGGCACACTCAGTAGGGACATGGCGGGAGTGTGAGCGCCTGGTCCCCTTCAGGACTGGCCACATGAGAGCCTGGTTTCCCTCCGGGAGAGTCCTCGTGAGAGCCTGGTCCCCCTCAGGAGTGTCCTCGTGAGACCCTGGTCCTTCTCAGGAGTGTCCACATGACAGCCTGGTCCCCCTCGGGAGCGTCCTCGTGAGAGCCTGGACCCCCTCGGGAGTGTCCACGTGACAGCCTGGTCCCCCTCAGGAGAGTCCGCGTGAGAGCCTGGTCCCCCTCGGGAGTGTCCGCCTGAGAGCCTGGTCCCCCTCGGGAGTGTCCTCGTGAGAGCCCGGTCCCCCTCGGGAGTGTCCTCGTGAGAGCCCGGTCCCCCTCGGGAGAGTCCTCGTGAGAGCCTGGTCCCCCTCGGGAGTGTCCACGTGACAGCCTGGTCCCCCTCAGGAGAGTCCGCGTGAGAGCCCGGGCCCCCTCCCACCCTGGGTTCCCCGCGGGAGCGTCCGCGTGAGATCCCGGTCGCCCTCAGGAGTGTCCACATGACAGCCTGGTCCCCCTCCGGAGAGTCCGCGTGAGAGCCTGGTCCCCCTCGGGAGTGTCCGCCTG
>CAUYPK010109604.1:0-14261 GCA_963574355.1 Loris lydekkerianus
AATAGAGACATAGACACTTGGAATTGAATAGAAAACCAGGAAATTAAACTAATATCTTACAACCACCTAATCTTTGATAAACCAAACAAGAATATACCTTGGGGAAAAGACTCCCTATTCAACAAATGGTGCTGGGAGAACTGGATATCCACATGTAAAAGACTGAAACTGGACCCATACCTTTCCCCACTCACAAAAATTGATTCAAAATGGATAAAGGACTTAAATTTAAGGCATGAAACAATAAAAATCCTCAAAGAAAGAATAGGAAAAACACTGGAAGATATTGGCCTGGGGAAAGACTTCATGAAGAAGCCTGCCATGGCAATTGCAACAACAACAAAAATAAACAAATGGGACTTCATTAAATTGAAAAGCTTCTGTATAGCTAAGGAGACAACAACCAAAGCAAATAGACAACTACACAATGGGAAAGGATATTTGCATATTTTGAATTAAACAAAAGCTTGATAACTATGATCTATAGAGAACTCAAATTAATCCACATGAAAAAAGCCAACAATCCCATATATCAATGGGCAAGAGATATGAATAGAACCGTCTTTAAAGAAGGCAGACAGACGGCTAACAAACATGAAAAAATGCTCATCATCCCTATTTATTAGAGAAATGCAAATCAAAACCACCCTGAGATACCATCTAACCCCAGCAAGAATGGCCCACATCACAAAATCTCAAAACTGTATAACTTTTGTGCTTCAAAGGAGACCGTTTAGAAAATGAAAAGAAAACCCACAGGAGAAGATATTTACAAATCATATATCTCATAATATATATAAATGTGAATATGTTCAGAATATACAAGGAATGTTTAAACTCAACCATAAAAACATGAATAATGTGATTTTTTTAAATAGGCAAAGCCTGTGATTTTTTAAATAGGCAAAGCCTATAATAAAAAATAACATACACCACATTTTTTTAACTGTAAGATGTATTTTATTTATACTTTTGTGGATGTATTACATATTCTTTTTTTTTTTTTATTTCAGATTAATCTGAGGTCACAAATGATTAGGTTACATTGTTTGCATTTGTTAGGTAGAGTTCAAGTTGTAGTTAAGCCCTTCACCCAGGAGGTGATTACCCTTAGACTGTGCCCATTAGGTGAGAGTTTGCCAATCCCCCCTCCTCCTTATCATCTTCCTTATTCTCCTCCCCCCTCCCCCTACTTAATTTTAAATTATTTTACCACAAAGACATTTACTCCAGAATGTTTTTTGCAGCTCAATTCACAATACCAAGATATGGAATCGACCCAAGTGCCAATCAACCCATGAATGGATTAACAAACTGAGGTATATGTATACCATGGAATACTATTCATCCATAAAAAAGATGGAGACTTTAGATCTTTCCTATTAACCTGGGTAGAATTGAAGAACATTCTCCTTAGTGAAGTATCACAAAATGGAAAAGTGCATACCCAATGTACTGATAAGGAACCAGTAGATGAACAACTACTTGCCCACATGAGAGAAAAACATACACCACATTATTTGGGTTAAATCTGCGTATTCTATGACCTTCTTGTGCTTGACTATTAATATCTTTTCTATGTTTGTAAAGTTCTTTTTATTATTTCCTTGAATAACCCTTCCACCTGGGGAATGTTGTTTGTTTGTCACAAAAGAAATCCTAAAAAATTCAAAAAAACTGAAATCATACCAAGTATTTCTCTGATCACAATGGAATAAAACTACAAGTCAATAAAAAGAACATTGGAAACACTACAAACACATGAATATTAAACAATATGGTCTGAATGACTAGTGGGTCAATGACGATACTGAAAAGGAAATGCAAAAAATTTCTCAAAGCAAATGAAAATGAAAACACGGCATATCAAAACCTATGGGATACAGCAAAAGCAGTAATAAAGAGAAAAATGTATAGCAATAAGTTCCTATATCAAAAAAGTAAAAAGACATCAAATAAACGACCCAATAATGCATCACAAAGAATTAAGAAAAATGAAAGCAAACCAAAACCAACCCCAAAATTAGTAGAAGGAATAATAAAGATTGGTGCAGAAATAAATGAAACTGAAACAAACAAAAACATACAAAGGATCAGTGAAACTAAAAGTAGGCCTTTTGAAAAGATAAAGAAAATTCACACATCTTTAGCCAGACTAAGGGGAAAAAAAAAGAAGACTCACATAAATAAAATAAGAGATGAAAAAGGAGACATTATGACTGATACCGCCAAAGTCCAAAGGGTCATTAGAGACGGCTATGAGCAATCCTGCTGCAATAAGTTGGAAAACTAGAAGAAAAGGGGAAATTCCTAGACACATAAAACCTATCAAGCTTGAACCAGGGAGAAACCAAACACCTAAATAAACCACCACCAAGTAACAAGATAGAAGCAGTACTAAAAAGTTTCCTCTCAAAGAAAAGCCCATGAATTTTACTAAGAACTAATACCAGTCCTACTTAAGCTATTCCAGAAAATGGAGGAGGAGGGAAAATTCCCAAATTCAGTCTACAAAGCCTGTATCACCCTAACACCAAAACTAGACAACACTCAATGACAACAACAAAAAGAAAATGTAGGCCAACAACTCTGATGAACATAAATGCAAAAATTCTCAACAAAATACTAGTAAACTGAATTCAACAACACATTAAAGAGATTATTCATCATGATCAAGTGGGGTTCATCCCAGTGGCACAGAATGGTTCAATATCCCTCCACGATATAAACTCAAAAAAACTGGGTAGAAAGGGAACTTACTTCAATGGCATAAAAGACATATATAACAAATGCAATCAGTGTAATTTGGTTTATTGTACCCTCATGAATCCCCAACAATAAAAAAAAAAAAAGACATCTATAACAGACCCACAGTGACAATCATACTGAATGGGGAAAAATCAAAAGCCTTTTTTTCCTCTAAGATCTGCAACAAGATAAGGATTCCCACTTTCCCTGTTTTTATTCAATGTATTACTAGAAATTCTAGCTAAGAGCAATCAGTCAAGAGAAAGAAATAAAGGGCATCCAACTTGGAAAGGAAAAAGTCAAATTATCCTTGTTTATAGACAATTTGAACTTATATCTGGAGAAACCTAAAGACTCTATCCAAGATCAATTAGGACAGATAAACAAATTCAGTAAAGTTACAGGATCCAAAATCAACATATGAAAATCAGTTGCCTTTCTATATGTCAACAGTAGACAATCTAAAAAGGAAACCAATAAAGTAATTCTATGTGTAATAGCTACAAATAAAATAAACTATGTAGGAATAAACCTAACCATAGAAGTGGAAGGTCTCTAATGAAAGCTATAAAAGTTAAAGAGGACACACACACACACACACACAAAAGAAAGAAATATTCCATGCTCATGGGTTGGAAGAATTGATATTGTTAAAATGTCCATACTACCCAAAGCAATCTACAGATTCCTCAACATTCTCATCAAAATACCAAGGACATTCTTCACAGAAATAGAAAAAAGTTACATGGAACCACAAAAAACCCTGAATAGCCAAAGCCATCCTGAGCAAAATGAACAAAACTGGAGGAATTACATAACTATGATACAACCATTATGTACCCATACTAATTGCAATTTTTTTAAATTATAGTCTCAAAGAAAAAGAATCTACTACTTCTCAGTAATAAAAACAAACTGCTAATATACAAAACAACATGGATGGATTTCAAAAGCATCATGCTGCATGGAAGGAACCAGACCCAAAATACTACCCAGTGTGCCATGCAGCTCATAGGAGGTTCTAGAAGAGGCCATATTATAGGAAAAGTGCCCAGATTGGTAGTTGCTGAGAGTTAGAGGTTCAAGTGCTGTAGGGGGTTGAGTGCAGAGGGGCATGAAGAGATTTGGGGGAGGCATGTAACTGCTCTTTATCTTGATCAAGGTAAAGATTACATGAACCCAGGTGGTGCATGTGGCTCAAAGGGGTAGGGCACCAGTCCCATAGGCTGGAGGTGGTGGGTTCAAACCCAGCCCCAGCCAAAAACTGCAAACAAACAAACAAAAAAAAAGATCACATGAACCCATACATTCATCAAATATGTGAAAGTGTATACCTGAAATGGTAAATTGTATTGCATAAAAATTATTTTTCAATTTAATGAAGAAGAAATCTTAAACTATAATTATAAACCCCTAGCTTTTGCATCCCTCTGACACACATACCACACACCCCAAATCATAAAGAATCTGCCACCTGTCAGAGGAGTGGTTAGGTCTGGCAAGGGACACGAAAGAGGCAGGCACAGCCACTGATCTCAAGAGCTTGCATCTATTGTGGGATAGAGACTTTCAGAAAATAATCACAGGAAAATATATGCTCCCAAAATTGGTTAAGTAAGGGAACAATGAAAATGGACCGTATAGAAACTTAATTTAGACTTTTGCAGTTTATACAGGTTTGGATTTGAGATCTTTTCTGAAATGGCAAGACTTGTCCCTAGGATCCCAGCCTCACACAGAAGCCAGAAGAAATGTGGGTTATTCTCAGGGTCCTAGAAAGTGGGAGAAGATAGAGAGGCTGCAAAATAATGAGAGAGAAGAAAGAAAAGTCTGTTAAGCCATTAAAATTCCAGGACATTTGCATCCCCCCTGGATCTCCTGGACAAGGGAACAAACTGGTGGGTGAGATTATTACTCATGGAAAACACAGGTTTAATAAAGATCATTTGTATGTTATTAATAAAATGTGTAATATATAGCTCGATTCTTATCTGCTTCTTGCCTTGCAGTCTTTTTAATTAGCTATGTGTAGCAGGTGCTGAAGGGTAAGAGCCCCTTAATTTTATGGTGATATTCCCCAAACAGCTTGAGATGTGTTTTGGAACACAACAAAGAGAAAATTAAACTGTTCTTTGGACCCTAATATAAAGGAAACTCTGAGGGCTCACACCTTCACTGAAATTCTTCCCACATTTGGATTGCATTCTATCCATATTGATTAAGATAAGAAAGAACCTGCCCCATAAGTGGAATATTTTCAGCATTACTGCGAAAGAAAAATCAACCCATGATTGAGAAATACAGAAATTAACAAGTACATGCTTTTCAAACTCGCTGTATACATACTCACATATCCATATGCCCATAGTAAAAACTATGTATACACACACATTCTTCAGAAGAAAGTGCGAAAATCCACCTAACTTTCAATATGTGTAAAAATGATTAACAATAATATTTTAACCCCAACCACCTTAAACATGAACTCACTGACAAAGTAGACCACAGGAATGTAATTACAATAAGAGCTAACACTTATTTGGCACTGTGATCCTAGCGTTCTTCTCCAGGCTTTACACATATCCACTCATTAAAATTCTTGTTGCCCCTGTGAGGTAAACACAGTTGACCCTTGAACAACTTAGGGGCGCCAACCCACATGCAGCTGAAAATGCAAGTGTGCTTTTTTTCTACTGTAAAATGACCCTTTTCACGTTGTACTCTCTGGAAAGAAGTCATAAGGCCAAAAGGAGGCGAAAAGAAATTGTGTCTAGATTCTTAATAGGATCCTGGAACAGAAAAAGGACATTAGGTGAAAATTAAGGTGATTTGAGAAAGTACAGACTTTAATTAATAATGATGTATTGGTATTGATTCAGTAGCAGTGACAAATTTAGCAGACTAATGTAAAATGTTAATGGCAAGGGAATATGAGTGCGGGTCGAGCATATGGGTACTCTCTATGCTATTTTCACATCTTTTTTTGTAAATCTAAAAGTATTCTAAAATTGAAAGTTTATTTAAAAGCTTTAAAAAAAAAAAAAAATTGAGTGTAACTTGACTTCCCCAAACGTAACCTAGTAGCCTATGGTTGACCAGGAGCCTTGCCAGGAACATGAACGGTTGATTAACATGTATTTTGCCTGTCATATGTACTCTATGCTGTATTTGACAAGAAGGTGGAGAAAAGGAAATGCTGTTAAAAAAAATCATAAGAAAGAAAAAAATACATTTATCGTACTATCCCGTATGAGTTGATCCTGTAATGTTATATCATCTGTCTACAAGGGGAATTCTGTGTCTGGAAAGGTGAGCTGCAGCAGCAGCCCTCAGCCTGCAGTGCCATCAGACAATTCAGCTTGAACTTGTATTGCCGTGGCTTTTCCCTGAGAGCACTTCCAGCCTCACTAGTGGCACTTCATATGGACCCAATGGTGTTGAGGCTTACAGTATTGCACTAAAAATCATGAAAAATATGCAAGAATCAGGGGCCGGCACTTTTCACTGCAATATGCAATCTACTGGAGAAATGAACTGTTCACACAGAGAGGATCAGCCTCATACGGAATTTAAAGAGGATAGTCAGAACACCTGAGCTCACTGCAATAGCAGCAGGAGGTGACTGTGGAATCATTACAGGAATAATTATAATGTACTACCATTAATTCTATGCAGTTAAGACTTAATCCTCCATACTTAACATTTGTTTACTTTTCTCAACTGCAAATGGCACCATGCATGGCCTGTGTTCGTGTGCACAGATTTTGATAAACCTTTTTAATAGATCTGTGTATATTTTATAGTAGTATATTATAAAATAGACTAATGTCTACATATATTTTATGCATTTGTGACATACTTAACATTTTTATTTTTTCAATACTTCTGGTCTACACTATTTGTCTCTGAGTTTTTTCAAATTGTCGCAAATCTCCAAAAATGTTTCCAATATGCTTATTGAAAAAAAGCAAAAACACCATTCAAATCTATGTTATTCACAAGCCAACTGAACTATTACCACCAGCTTCATATAAAAGATGAGGAAACCTAAAGTCAAGTAGGCCAGATAACTTGCCCAGGTCAAACAGTTAATGAAGACTAAAGGTGGGACGGGACCCAGCTGTTTGACTCCACACGGACACACTCCATGTTGTTAGCGAGACGTCAGTTTCATCAACTGTATATGTGTGTTTTGACACCCAGTGAAGTAATTTTACATAATATTAAAACCAAATCTAGGTTGTATGTTTCTACTAGGGATTAATCTTATTTATCTCTAATTAGAGATAATTTTCCTCTTTCTAAGAAAAAATACAAGTAGATTAATTAAATAATCAAAAATTTCAAAGCAATCGATTAGTTGTCTTGAGCACGTTCGTGATTTTAAATTGTGGAGAGTCAAAAGTTCTCTGAATGTTTGTTTGCATGGTCTTATATATTAAAAGAGGGACAGAATGAGGTGGGCACAGGGATAAGTAATGAAGACGTAACATCAGATGTTATTCTAACTTTATTTTACTTGACCTACACAAATCTGAATAACACAGACCAGATGCTGATTTCAGCTGACACCTGCAGGATTCAGCCCTTGCTCCATCTCCTCACCTTCTCCTCCTATGTGGTGTTTTCAGGCCATGGTTGTGCCTGAGGGTGGAGCGGCCCCAGCCACCCCATGTGTGTCTTCCTGGCCTCATCTCCCTGTTTTTCATAAGACCCAGGCAGTAGGTGTGAGCTCTTTGCCTTAGTTCCCCTCCACTGCCCTTTCAGGCTCTGATTATAGTTCCCGCTTCCCATGATGATCACCAGCATCTCTTGCCTCTCCACGCAAGGCCATGCAGGCTCCAGACTCCCAGTTTCAATCTCCAGCTTCTCAACATGCTATTTTTCCATTGGGTTATACAACTGAAAATCGCAGCATGAAATCTAAAGATGACATTTTCTCCTGTCAAATGAGATCTACACTATGCCCTTGAATGGGAATTTCACTGGGATTTCACATCCAAATCCATATGACAAACAGGGTGAACTATACTTGGGACAAATTCAAGCAGAAGGTGAAATGAAGGACATGATCAAAATAGAAATGTCAATGCAGGAAGTACGAGGCCTTTAGCAATGTTTGGGGGATAAACAGTAGGTTTTAGCCTGCCAAGAAATAGTTTATATTTGTTGAGTCCTAAACAAGCACTGTTGTGGCATGTGAGGGCTGGGAGTAAGGGAATCAGGAACCAAAGGAACTGTCCTGAATATACTTGTGTTCTAACTGGGAAGAAAACTCACACATGCAAATGAAGAAATGTGGAGAAATGGCATCCAAACCAAACCGCCCTCCTCAGTGCTGAGAATAAAGCACTGAGCAGAAGGACATGAGGGCCAGGAGGCTTCCAGGGAAGGCTGGGTTTTGAAACAAGTTTTGGCAAGGGTGAGGGAAGGACGCAGGAGGAATTCTGCAGATTATCATGGAAGGTGATGTTTGGAAATTTGACCCAGTAAGAACTGAAATTTTGATAGTTGGAACTTAGGTGTGGGAAATGGTGTTTTTCTAAGCAACCAAGAGGTTTTGTGTTTGTTTGTTTTCAATTTAGTTGGAAGTGAAAGCATCATTCATGGTGAGGGGTGGGGAGGTAAAAATGAAGCTGGATGCAAAGTGTACAGTGGACATTGGAGACTCAGAGTGGGGAAGGGTGGACGAGGGGCAAGGGAAGAACTACTTATTTTGGACAATGTGCTCTATTTGGGTGATGGGTACATTAAAAACCCAGACGATTCATCCATGTAACCAAAAACCACTTGCATCCCTCAATCTATTATTGAAAGTTTTAAAAAGTAATTACCTAAAAATAAGCAAACTCCAGATTCAAATCTGGAATGGAAACTATGAAGAATCAACCGCTCTACACGACTGAGTCCAAGTTATCGTCAGTGTGGAATGAAGTATCTAACAGTTTTCTTGACTCTCTAAGGCCAGTGAAGACCTAACAGCTATGTTAAGGTGGCACTCAACATGGTGGTAGGACTGGACACAGAGGAAGGTTGATAGAAAGAGATGACAGTGGGAGACCTCTTTTGAGGCTTTGCCTTTAAACTCTGGTGATACCTAATATCCAGGTTAGTTTTCCCCTTCTGCAGAGTAATTATCTTCTGTTTTCCCCAAACCTTTGGTAATGTTTTGTCAACTACATAGTCTGTCCTTAGAAGTGCTTGGAAAATGAACTGTGTCCACACTGAGACTCAAGCAACATACGCACATCAGCAGCAGTGCAGGGAAGCAGTTGGAAACTGCTAGGATCCACCCAGAGAAAAGCCTAGAGCAGTAAGCCAAGCAGAGAAGGGTGTGATAGCGCATGGAAAGCTAGACTTCTTGCTGATTTTAGGACACAAAGAGAGTGTATATACTGTTATTAACTGTATTAAATGTTAAACAGATAGCAAACCAAGGTTCTGAAGACCTTGGGTGATCTCAATGTTGATCACGTACGAGACCATGAAAGTCCAGATTGGGGGCTTTATAAACTAAAAACCTAGAGATGTACCACTCACTAAAAATCCATAAGGAAGAGCAATAGGTAACTGTAATTAGGTGTAACTAGCTGTGAAGCCTGAACAAGCCAAGAGATTTCTCAATTTATTCCCTACTATGTGAAAATAATTAGATTAGATGATCTCTAAAGTAACTAAAAATTCTGCAATGTCATTTATTTTTTCCTCTCTTTATATTCTCTATACAATAGAAAACCTAGGGGGGAAAAAAAAAAAAAAAAAACAATGGAAATAAAAGCTAAAAAAAACCCTGAAATGCATTGTAGTAAATCAAGAGTCCAGATGGTCTATATAGAGGCAGTCTCTGAGCTACAAACATTGGACTTAAGTACAACTTGCAGTTATGAATGGAAGCTATTACAGTAAGTCCCCTAGTTACAAACATCTGACTGGCATGAGACTCACACTTACAAATGGAGGCTCCTACAGGTACTAGGTAAATGCACCTGTTCCAATTTACATACAAAATCGACTTAAGAACAAACTTACAGAACCTGTCTTATTTGTATCCTGGGGACTGCTGTACTTCTATGCCTTATTTCATTATGGTTACAAACATATTATGTACCCACCATTTCAGATTTTTTTTTAACTGACTAATCATTCTCACCTACAGTATTAGAGAATAAAGTCAAGAGATAACTATTATCTGTATTCCCAATTAAAATACACTTGTCAGGAGGGCTTGTTTTCTTTACTGATGTATTTCTAATACCTAACACAGTACCTGGCACATAGTAGGCACTCAATAAATATTCCTGACTAAACAAATGAAAGAGTAAATGAGTGATACTCCCTGTATCTTTACACTAATAGAAGTGGCTGAATTTTATATGTTGTGATTGTTATTAACCAAAAACCAAGACATTAAAATTTCCCAGAAATTCTTTTGTCCACCAACTATAGAAATAAAAACTGTATCTCAAGGATTTGTTTCCAGAGTGTCTGACCAGATAAAGTATGGTGCCCCAGGGTCATAAAAATTGTTTATTAATTAAGATACCTTACAATTTCTGGTGAGATTGTTTTTAATTTGTGTTTCATTTCCAATGATCCAAGATCTTGATAACATAAAAAATATCAAGAGAAAGTCATGCTGGGTTGAGTAGGAATGAGGAACCAAGGTTAAGACCTGTTGAGGCCACCTGGTCTCATGAGATTACATCACCATCACCACCTTCATCAATAATTAATAGCAATGAAGCTGTTACTATGATGAAAGTACAATAGCCTGCATTTAAAAGATCAAAAACAAACTTTTGACTCAAATTAAAAAAAAAAAAAAATGAACCCCCTACCTGTATAGCAAAAACCTAGTATTTTCCTGTCTGAACCTATTCCTAAGGCCTAAGAACTTTAAAGGTCCAGCTAAAACTCTCAAACTAGAGCCTCCTAACAGAACCAAAATTCTTTTGAGGTCTACAGAATAATTTAGTCTTATCAATAACACCAGTGAAGGCTGGATGCAGTGGCTCACACCTGTAATCCCAGCACTCTGGGAGTATAAGGCAGGTGGATTGCTTGAGTTCAGGCATTGGAGACCAGGCTGAGCAAGAGCGAGACCCTGTCTCTACTAAAAATAGAAAAACCAGCTGGGCATCAAGGCAGGCACCTGTAGTCCCAGCTACATGGGACTGAGGCAAGAAAATTGCTCAAGCCCAAGAGCTTGACATTGCTGTGAACTAGGCTGATGCCATGGCACTCTACCCAGGGTGACAGGGTGAGACTCTGTCTCAAAATAATAATAATCCTGGTGAAGCTTACCCACCAACACATGATCTTAGCAGTAAAAACTAAACTTAGCTCCTTCTACACTTACTTTTTAAGAGAGAAACAAGCCAGAGTTAGTGTTGGAATAAATCAAAAAGGAAAGAAGAAAGTTGGGTAGACTCAATAAATTTTCGAGCTAGATATGGAAGACATTGAAGTATAACCTATTGAATGGAACTTTATTATTTATAGACATAGCATCAGAAAATTCCAGCATCAGCTCTGGAAGCACTGTAGAATGTTATGGGGGCAAGAGAATACTCTGAAACATCAACTGAGTGGGCGCTGAAGACAGCTTCACGGCTAGCAAGAGTTATGCTGCTAGTGCACACATTTCCATGAATTGGTCCCCAGGATTACGCTGCTAGTTTCACTAAAGACTTTTTATTCTTTCATAGCTAAAATATCTTTTCACATAAAAAAAAAGTTTCTTCTCTTAGCTCTCAAGTTTGTAAAGAGTGAATTGTTTAGATAAAATCAACAAAATTCACTACACAAAAAGTGAATCAGTCTGTACCCATATATAATTTGTGTTTTTATTCAGAAATAACTTCCCACTCTGCTCCAACTTGGGTGAACATCTTTCTATGAACTGCCTGTCTCTCACTGTCCATGCACCCACAGGCTCTCACCATATGTTAGTAACAGCTATTACATGTTTAGAACTTGAACCTCTTAAAGACAGGTCTGGTATGCTGTATGTCCACACTGAGCACTCACCCCTTACAATGCATACCAAGCACCAATTCATCAGTCATAGCCTTAGTCTTGCCCTAATCTTAGCTATTGACCGGGCTTATTCTTTCCCACTTTAGTCTTGGAACACTAGCATTTGATGTAATCTTTTCTCCTCGTAACAATAATTCTGGCCCTAATCTTAGTCTCATGTCACCTTGGTCTCTGTCCTTATTTGCTTTCAACTTTGTCCCCACAATGTTCTCCATCAACATTTGAATAGCAAAAAATGATCTGGAAGTATTAATCTCCAGAATCTACATGGAACTCAAATAAATCAGCAAGGAAAAAAACAATCCCATTGGGCAAAATACATGAACAGACATTTTTCAAAAGAAGATATACAAACAGCCAACAAACAGTTGAAAAAATCCTCAACATCACTGACGCAAATTAAATGTACCTTCCTTTTGTCAGAATGGCCATTATAAAAAAGTCAAAAAATATTATATGCTGGTGTAGATATAGTTTAAAAAATGGAGCACTTATTCACTGTTGATGAAAATGTAAACTAGTACAAGCTCTATGAAAACAGTATGGAGATTTCTCAAAAAGTAAAAGTGGAACTACCATTTGAAACAGCAATCCCACTACTGGATATGTATCCAAAAGAAAAGAAGTCATTATATAAAAAGGACACCTGCACTCATCTGTTTATCACAGCACAATTCACAATTTCAAAGATAAGGGATGAAATTAAGTGCCTACCAACTAGTGAGTAGATAAAGAAAATGTGGTATACACATACCATGGAAAACTACTTTGCCAAAAAAATGAATGAAATAATATCTTTAGCAGCTACTTGAATGGAAATGGAAGCCATTATTCTAAGTGAAGTATCTCAGTCATGGAAAAAAAAAAAATACCACCTGTACTCACAAGTGGGAGATAAACAATGGGTAGCCATGATCATACACATTGGAAAAGTAGACTATGGAGGCTCAGAATGGGGGAAGATAGGAAGACAGATGAGAGATCAAAAAATAGCTGTCAGGCACAATGTATACTTTTTAGGTGATGGATTCACTAAAAGCCCCAGTTTCACCACTATACAATTCATATGAGTATCAAAAAAACACCTGTACCCACAAATCTATGAGATTTTTTTAATCCCCTCCAAAGGATCTTGGTAGTTCATAAGTCCCACAAGGATATCTCCTTGTGGTTTTGAGTTGCATTTTTCTGATAATTAGTGATGTTGAGCACATTTTCATATATCTATTATCCATTTTTATTTCTTCTTTGGAGAAATGTCTATTCACATCCTTTGCCTATTTTTTATTGTATTTCTTTATTTTGCTATTGTACTATGTATGTTCCTTCTATTTTTTGAATATTAACTCCTTATCTGATACATGGTTCCCAAATATTTTCTTTAAATCCATAGGCTGCCTTTTCACTTTGTCTCCTTTGTTGTACATAAAAGTTTTTTAGTCCAAAATAGTGTCACTTGCTTATTTTTGCTTTTATTGTCTGTGTTTTTGTGAGCTATCCAAAATTCCTTGCCAAGACCAAATCAAGTAACTTTTCTCCTATGTTTTCATCTAAGATCTTTATAGTTTCAGGTCTTACATTTAGATCTTTAATCCACTTTGAGTTTATTTTTGTGAATTGCATAAAAGTTCAGTTTCATGTTGTTGTATGTGAATATCCAGTTTTTTCAATACCATTTACGAAAGGACTATTTTCCCCTCATGGTATCTTTCTAATAGCCTTGTCAAAAAGTAGTTGACTATATGTGCGGGGGGTTATTTCTGGTTTCTCTATTCAGCTCTATTAGTCTATATGTCTATTTTTATGCTAGTGCCCTACTGTTTTTATTTCTACTATTTTGTAATATAATTTGAAATCAGAAAGTGTGATGCCCCCATTTTTGTTTTTCTTTCTTGAGATTATTTTGGCTACTTAGGGACTTATGCTAGCTTCATATAATTTTTACAATTGTTTTTTCTATTTCTGTGCCTTGGAATTTTGATGGGATTGCTTTGAAACTGTATATTGTAATATGGACATTTTAACAACAAATTCTTCAAGGACATGAATATGGGCTATCTTTACATGTATTTGTGTCTTTTCCATTTCTTTTTTGGGGGAGGGGGTTCAATAAATCCTCTTTATTTATTTATTTTTATTAAATCTTAGCTGTGTACATTAATGCGATCATGGGGCACCATACACTGGTTTTACATACCATTTGACATATTTTCATCACACTGGTTAACATAGCCTTCCTGTCATTTTCTTAGTTATGTTGTTAAGACACTTATATTCTACATTTAGTAAGTTTCACATGTACCCTTGTAAGATGCACCGTAGGTGTAATCCCACCAATCACCCTCCCTCCGCCCATCCTCCCCCTCCCTCCCCTCCCTTTCCCCCTTCCCCATATTTTTAGGTTATACCTGGGTTATAGCTTTCACATGAAAACCATAAATTAGTTTCATACTAGGGCTGAGTACATTGGATAC
>CAUYPK010109606.1:0-15836 GCA_963574355.1 Loris lydekkerianus
TATTTTTATGAATTTATTTTTAAAAATAACAATTGCAATGACATCAATGATCACCTGTTCTTCCCCTACTGCTGGAGGGAAAAAAACTTCTATATGGATGAGTCCCAAAGGAAAATCAAGACATTATTAATATCAGGCACCCTATAGCCAGAAAATGCTGTTGGTCCAGTGGTATACACACTGACATGTTCAATGTACCAGTGCAATTAAAATATATACATTTACAATTATCCTGCAAAAAAAAAAGCACTCAAATGGCATAACTAGCATTAAACCAATTATTCATTCATCCACTCTTTCTGCATCCGTGAAGTTATACTACAGTCACAAAGAAAAATGAGTAAAAGAACTAGTAACAAAGAATAAATCCAAACACATCAATACCCTGCCCCCACTTTGTGGGCTGTTATGGTGTTAAAATGACCGCAGAAGGGTCATGAGCTATCTGACAAAATGACAACTAAAGCATTTCATTTCAAACAAAAATTCAAACTCACTGCCCCCCTGCCAAATTAAGCAACAATGAGGTGGGTATTACTATGTACAAACTTACAGACACAAATGAATAGCGTTTAGAACTATTGGTGGCTTAAACACTAAAAATTAGGTCAGAGGAATCTCTTTCTGAACTCTGTATCCTGGACTACTAAGATAAACAAGGCATACAAATTCCTCACTGTTCTTAGTAATCTAGCATCTGAAAAACTTAAGTTTTTTGAATACTTGTGAAGAGCCAGAAGTTTGTGGTACGCTTACCAAAGGATCAGCCCTTTGGTCATCTGGAAGCCAAGACAGATACTAGATCCCCCAGACTAGGAAGATTTCACTTCCTATTTCCTTTGCATAGCTTTGCACTTCTATTTTTCCCATAACAATGATTTCCCTTTGTGATGTTTTTGTTTCTTCTTTTTTGTTCTTAATATATTTAGACTGAAATCAAAGAAGAAAAGGCCAGTCTTTATCCTTGGTATTTAAACCTGTTTCCAAAGAAGGTAGCAAATTCTTCTGAAATATCTTAGTTCTTCTGGGGTTCAACATCTAGAAAAGAAATTTCTGAGGCACAACCCATTCTGAGAACTGCCCAGGTCATGAGCCTGCAGGCATCTCTATTTCTAGTTCTGCAGCTTATTCCCACAATATGGATGCAATGTAAAAATGCTTCTGTGCAAGGCCTATGGAGAAAGGGAAAACAAATGAAAACTGGCACCAAATAATCAGCTGCCACGGGAAGAATGAGAATCTTCACTCTCTGGGGCCAGCACAATGTGCGGCAAGAGTGACATCAACATCCACCTCAAGCCCTAGCAGGTTACCTGGACAATATCCAGGACAGCATGATTGAACAGTGCTTTCCAAAAATTGTCAAGGATCAATTCTTGGACATTTCCCTTTCAGTGCTTGTTAAAAGGTTTTAGTGTAAATGTGAATTAGTCTCTTCTTAATGATCCATCTTAGGCATCCATCCACTGGAGAATCACGCTCTGTGACAACATATGGGTATACATACATACTACTCTCTCCTCCTAGGTTGATGATTTCCCAAATGTTATCACAAAGCCTATGATTGAAAATCTCAAGTTTGGTTCTCTGTTTAAGAGATACTACAAATGTCCTCAGCGCTTCAGCACAAAAGTTGTACTATAGTTTTTTCCTCTATTTTGGAAAGGCAGTTCCGAAGTCCAATACCCTCTAAATTGTCTTAGAAATAGTCACAGCAAGAACCATGGTCCAGATGACCCATCGACAGAGGGACAAGCAGACCACACTTTCAAAGATTAAAAAAGGAAAAAGATTTAGCAATGTACATTTTTAGTGCTTGAGTCTTTTACCATCCTATCCCCAGTTAGCTTTTTCTTGGTTGGAGTCCAAAAGTATCAACCTATCATCTGGGCAGACAGAAATTCTTATTATTACCACAGATTAGATGAATGTATCTCAGAGAATTTATTGTTTCCATATCACAAGATGGAACTTCCCTGCCTGGAAGTCATCTCGGAATATAAGGTGTCCATTCAGTTAATTAGCCGGAAATCCATGACCTGAGGGATGGATGCTGTTTAGATTCCATGGGAAGGAGTAGGCCGTGGCTTCTCTGACTAGAGGTTGGGTTGAGAGTTGTTCTCCCCTGCTGAGGTGGCCGGCTGGCTTTAGCAGTCAACATAAGTGCTTGTGTCCTGCTGGGCTGGCATGTGTCTCCTTACATCATCCTAATCCATGAAATGTCAACGTCTTCAACAGTCTGAAATTGGTCCTGACTGGAAGAGTAGGACAAAGGCTGCAACTTCAATTTGCCAGACATTGCTGCAATTATAATACTGAGCCACTTATTAAAAACTAAGTGGTTTCTGTCCTGTAGAAAAGGGCAGAATGTGATCATTTGTGTCCCATTGGAAGAGATGATCAATTTCCTGGACTAGTGGGAAACAGTGGCAAGGAACCGACCTTGATCAGTTCCATTACATGGCCTATGGTTAGGACACTCGGATTATCTGTGTCATAGCTTCTTCATCAGCTTGGTTTGGATCCTAGAGACAAAGATGGCAAAATAATGATTAAAGTCCTTTGTGAAAGAAACAGGGAACTCCTGACTCTCACTGGTTATCTCACTTGGTTTAGTCAACACACACAAAGTTGTTGACTAAACCAAGGGCCTGTAATACATCTAACTCTGTACATATTGCTTAAAGTGCAGCCCCATTATGCAAGAAGAGACAAAAAACCTTATTCTTAAAATGATCTAAAGCCTGGGTTGGTACTCTACCACCAAACACTCCACAGTTGCTAGTATATTTTTTTCCTAAGCATCTTGTGTTGTGCTCTCACACTTAAGGGTTAATGGTATTCAGGTGGCTAAGAAAAAGACCAAGAAAAATCATGTCATGCCATATTTTTGCAATACTTTTCTGATCATTGCATTTAAATACTGAGTTCTCAGCATGGCTGGAAGGAACATTAGAATCCACACACTTTAAAGCACTCATTTTGTAAACAAAGCTGAAGCCCAGATAGATAATTTGCCTGGACTAGAGTTAGAAAGTGAGTCAGGAGTCCAGAAAGGGCTGACTCTCACTTAATCTTCTTTCCAGTAAAATCTACGTGCTGCTTCTCACTTAAGACCTGCAGTGTTCACAAGCATTAGTCTTTGGAGGCTCTTTGCAACACTCCGTAAGAACCAGCTTTAGTTTCCCCATACCAGTGCTCTGAGATCTCAGTAGATAAGATCTGAAAAGCTGAAAAATTCTGGGAGGTGGAACAGTTGGGGCTAGGTCTTGAACAATGTGCAAGAACAATTAGCATCTACTGACCACTTACCAGGTATAGTGCTAAGCAGGTGCTTAATGTGGTATTATTGCATGAAATCCCTACAATATTCCTGTTAAGTATCCTGCAGTGTTCCACTTCACAGATAAAAGCTAAAAGATGCTAAGTAAATTGACCAATATTATATTGTTAGCAAACAGAATTAGAAGAATTCCTAGCACAACACTCTCCTATAGTTGGCCGGACTGCACTCACAATGCATGACTGAATAGCAATGAGAAATGAGCGGTTCTCACACTATCAGTGAGAATTAACAGCACTGAAACAGTTGTTGGTGCTTGGTAGGGCTCAAAACTGATACTGTAAAATATGGTAATCTGACATGCTTAATTGAAGAAAAACCTGTAAGGTCCCTCTGATACCCATCCTCCCCCAATCTCTCAACTTTCTTTATCTCCCAAAGCATAACATGAATTTGCCCTCTGCCTAAAGTCTGGACTACCACAGGGAAAAACAAAACAAAACTATTTCTGTCTTTTCCCTGAGTTTTCATTAAATGAACTCCTATCATAGGAAGAAAGATTGAAGTTTGTCAACAAACTTGGAAAAGACTTTTGTCACAAACCATAGTCTGCACCGTGGGCTTAAAAGACTTTTGTTTCAGGCCCAAGTACTTTCCCTAAAAGTTATTTATTAACCCCCTAAAATCATCCACAGTTTCCCATCTCCCTTTCCCCCATGAATTAGGTTTATAATCATCGGTAACCTTACTGGGTTACTGGGTATCACTCTCTTATGATGCACCCGTGCTATACAATTTCACATCAATTTATATATGCCTTTTTTTTTTTTTTTTTTGGTGAACTGGTTTTACAGCAAATCCTCAGAAGGTGAAGGGAAACTTTTAGGGACACTTAGGAAACCCAGTTTGATTGTTTAGACTCTAAGAGGGTTAAGGCAAAGGTGCTTACAGGTTATACAGAAATAGTTTGAGTTTGGACGCAGTTAAGAAATGAGGAAATAGCATGTATCTTCAAGCAGGGGACTGAGGGGATTAAAAAAACATACTATCTAATAAAGACTATTCTGGAAATACTGCAGAAGGTCAGTGAGTGGAGATTATGTTAGAAGATACTGCAACAGCACAGGTGGAATGTGATGTTCACGCAAAATGAAGTATCAGTATATGTGAGGAATCCATTAATTTCACAAACATTTACTGAAAGTTTGTTCAGAACTAGACACTAAGTCTAATAAACACAACTAAGTTAGTACTTAAATACAACTAACTTATTTAAATAGTACTAAGTCCAATATATTCAACAAAGAACAAGACAATCCTCTAGCCCTGACACAACTTATATTCTAGTGAAGAAAACAATCTTGAACAATTAAATATAACCATTTAATTATTATTACACTCTAGACAGAAGGAAGACGTAAGAAAATACTGAGATAGAAGAGAGATACTCTGGATGGGGTAGGAATGGCTTCTTAGATTCAAAATAAGACCTAAACGTAAGAAAGAGATTGGGGGGGGGGGGCGCTGAAGAGATGCAACAAAAGGCATTACAGACTAGAAATTTTTAAGGATGAAGGCTCATGGCTGAAGGGATGGACAGTGAGCAACAGCACAGAGAACAAGCAAAGGGAGGAAAGAAAGCTAGAGGTAGAGCTGGAGTAATGCAAGGCCTTGCTTGACCATAGTTAAGAACTTTGGGCTTCAGTCCAAGTGCAAATGGGAGAGTGTGGGGGCTGAAGGAGCTTGAAGAGAACAGTGACATGACAGGTATACCCTGTAAAAAGATCACACTACGAAGTGGAGGATGGATGAGAAGGGGACAAGAGAGGAAGAGAGAGACCAGTCAGGCAGATGTTTTATTAATCCAAGCCAAAAGAAGAGAGAAGTAAGCCAGGTGACATCACTTGGGAAAGAAAAAATAAAACTGACAAATTACATTATAGAGAAAACCATGAAGACTTCTTCAAGAATTGGATAATTCTAGCTTTAGTAACTGGGTGGGTATACATGTCACTTATTGAGATGTGTGCTTATGTAAAATAGAGAACCACATCAAAAGTTCTGTTTTGGATATACTGACTCAGAAATGTCTGTCAGATGACTAGTGGAATTAGATGGATGAACCCTTATAAATTCTGGATCTATACTACCTAGGTTTGAATTTCAGTTGCATTATTTTTCTAAGTACTGTACTTTATCTCAGGAAACTTACCAAATCTCTTTAACCCTTAGATCAGGGGTCCTCAAACTTTTTAAACAGAGGGCCATGTTTACTATAGACCATAGAATACTATTCAGTCATTAAAAAAAATGGAGACTTTACATCCTTCGTATTAACCTGGATGGAACTGGAAGACATTATTCTTAGTAATCACAGATTGGAGAAGCATGAATCCTATGTACTCAATTTTGTTATGAGGACAATTAATGACAATTAAGGTCACAGTGGGAGTGGGGGAAGGGGAGAGCAAAGAGAGGAAAGGAGGGAGGGGGATGGGGCCTTGGTGTGTGCCACACCTTTTGGGGGCAAGACTCGATTGCAAGAGGGACTTTACCTAACAAATGCAATCAGTATAACCTGGCTTATTGCACCCTCAATGAATCCCCAACAATTTTAAAAAAATAAAATAAATAAACAGGGGCCCAGTTCACTGTCCCTCAGACCATTGGAGGGCCAGACTATATAGTTTTAAAAAAAAACAAAACAAAACTATGAACTAATTCCTATGCACACTGCACATATCTTATTTTGAAGTAAAAAAACAAAATGGGAACAAATACAATCATACTGCCACATCTGGCCCGTGGGCTGTAGTTTGAGGACCCCTGCCTTAGATTCAACCATAAAATGGAGCTAATTCTTTTTCTTTTTTTCATGACAACCAAGTAAATTCAGAGATAATAATTCTTATCTCCTAGGGCTTGAAAGTGCTATGAGGATTCAATGGGGGAAAAAAAGATGCTTATAGTAAATGCTGAAACCTAATGGCTTTCATATAAGTTTTAGCTGCTGCTACCATTACTCTTAATAGGAGACAATAAAATTTGTTCCTTGAAAATTAAGAAAAGTGACATTTTTAAGAATGAATTAATAGTAATAATTTGCAAAGATGAAGAGGGAAGAAAGGCCATTGGATTAAAGCTCTTTAGTGGTTTCAAAAGCAAAGAGAATCTAGAGATAAAATACTGTATCTAGTTCAGAGAACGTGATTAGTTCCTGAGTATGAAAATAGCAACAGGACACTGGTGAGGGCTTTAATGTAAAAAAATACAACTTAATAAAGAGAAGAAGAAAAGGTATAAATCTTCTTACCTGCATATGAGGACTATCTTTTTCCTTTGGAGAGAAAAATCGTCCACCTTCACCACGCTTCCGTGCCATGGCATGACGATGCCGGGACTCGTGCAGGTATTTCTAAAACAAGAAATAAAAGCACTCAACTACTGGCCAGATTTAGTATAGTCATTTAGTTTACAAATTTCATCCTTTAAAGTTTAAGACAACTGTGTTCAAAGCTACAAGGGACATTTGCAACTTTTAATGATAAAAAAAGCTTTGAATAAAACACCTAGTAAATGAGTAAGATTATCAGTTCACTCTATACAATGACCACAAGAATGTGAATGCTGAATGAATTTTTAACAAAAGTAGAGACTACCTACACCTCCCAAAATATACTCTCCCCTTTTGTTCTAATAGCAGGCCAAATTTAAGTTGGGCAAATAGCTGCTCAGTAAAAAGACTGTAATTCCTAGCTTTATTTGCAGGTTAAATGTGACCAGGTAAACAAATTTTGGCAAATGAGATGTACAGAACTTCCTGGGAGTTTCCTTGAAAGGGAAACTTTCCTGTTCCCTTTGCTCCATGGCTGAAGCCCAAGCAGTTGCCCTTGACTATGAAAAGTAGACTAAGAATATAGAGCAGTAAGATAGGAGAAAATCTTGAGAACTGTGGAAATATGCTACTAGTCTAGGGCAATTTTATCTCTAGACTTCTTTTATGTAAGAAAAAGAATAAAATCTTATTTAAGCCATTGAGTTTTTTTTTTGTGTGTGTGTGTGTGTGTGGTTGTTATAATCAAAGCTTATATAGCAATAACTAATGTTAACTTTTACAAAAGACAATAGCTATCAACTATTAGAAGCTACTCAAGAAAACAAACCATATAAAAGGTAATTTCAAAAGCCCAATCCTGATCTCTTTCTATCCTTTTCCATGTTATTTTTACATACACGTCTTTCCTTTGGAATTTTCCCTTCTGCCTCTAGTTTCGCCCGGGCTTGCCTCCTCTTAAGAATACGGTGGTACTGTTTGGCATTCACATAGAGAGGCTCTTCTTCAAGCATCTCTGCTCCAGGTAGGGGGATTCTTTGAATAGCAGGCACAGAGCCAGCCCCAGGTACCATCTGTGTGAACGGGAAACCAGAGCTTATTGGGTGCATGAAGTATGGACAAAGGAAAGCGTTTCTTGGTCCCTGCTAATCTATTTTCTTCTAAACAGCATAAAAAGTAACTATTATAGGGTACTTGGTTAAGTGCAGATTCCTAGAGGTCTGCACTTTACACAAATACCCTGTTAATTATGTTGCAGGGGGCTCAGAAGCATACACTAAGAAACACAACCATGCCCAAATTTATGCCCACACACCACACACTGATCTGTTCCTAGGTATGTGTGCTGCCATCTAATGGTCAGGAACAGTAGCCATAAGTTAACAAAACAGCACAAGGGAAGGTATGCACAGATTGACCAAACGCTACTAATGTCTATAGTCACAGAAACAGTTTACTAAAACGGTTAATATACAATATAATTCAATCTTAATTTTTCTTAATAAGCAAATAAAAAACAAAATAAATAAAACATCTTACTGTATGTATAAGGAAAAAAGTAATAGGGTCCTGTACCCCAGCCCCTGCTTATCAGTTTATCCATTTTAGGTACTAACATTCTGTTTTGACACATGAGGATTTAGCTTTCATTCACACCAACCAATTCTCGTTCTATGTCCTCCCAATGTATTTATATCACACATGTTTTGGTTTCTCTATTAATTAGAATCCTTGTAATTTTTAGTTTATTTCTCGTTTCATCTACCATAGGCAATGTGCTCTAATTCCTTCCCTTCATTATTTGAATTCTGAATAGAACTGCATTAAAACAGATATTTACACTTGTTTATCCACTGCTATTATCTCCAGTACCTAGAATAGCCTGTGGCACATAGTAGGTACTCAGAATGAGTTATGGTTTGTCATATTATTATTATAAAATAGATCACAATTGGGTGCCTGGCTTATGCCTATAATCACAGACTGGGAAGCTGAGGCAGGTCAGGAGTTTGAGACCAGCCTTAGCAAGAGGGAGATTCCCATCTCTATTATTAATGAAAATTAAAAAAATTAGGCAAGCATTGTATCAGATACCTATAGTCCCAGCTACCTGAGAGGCTGGAGGCAAGTGGATTGCTTGAGCTCAGCAGTTTGAGGTTATAGTGAGCTATGGTGATGCCACTGCACTGTACCAGGGATTAAAACAAAAAGAAAAAAGGCAGCAGATCTCTATAAGTGCCATAAGGATCGATGTCAATCCCAAGAGGTCAACATTATAAACAAGTTTTACGTGAGACATCAAGTTCCAAGTTTGAGAAAATTTCAAAGACAAAGATTTATGTATTAATATATGAAAAAATATTAATCTCATGTAAAAATACATGAGAATAAAAAGCTGAAAAATCTGTTTTCTTACCATGACCATTCCTCCTGAATTGACCACATTTCCTGCCACTGGTAGCGTCACAGTGACAGTCCCTTGTCCACTGCTGGTTGTGTTGGTATTGGCTCCTGTCTGAACAATCTGTGCTCCTGCCAAACTGGCTGCTGGGATGGTGATCATGCCTGAAACAGGGACTGTAACTTTAAGAAAACAAAACATAAACAAAAAACAGGCACAGAAAACAGAAAGAAGGGAACACAGTTAGTCCCTCTTCTATCTGGCACATACTCACTGGCCCTAGAAAACCACAGTAAAAACCACAAGGGGACAAACAATACTCGCCCACACTGCTTTGCTATATATATTCCAACTAATTGCAAACACTGAAATTATTCTACTGTCTAGAACCTGGCTCTGAGTATATCTATCCTTGAAATGAACATTTACTTGGGAATTGTAATAACAGTTTTTCAAAGTTGAGGAAGTTTGGAGGCCTCCCTTTCTATGGGTCAGTCTGACTACAGATGTATCCAGTGCTCTTGTATATATGAATGTTCCATTTCAGGACAGAAATTTTATAAACTTACAATTTGTTTACCCCAAACAGACCACAAGTCAGTTGCAGGATTAAAATTTAAAATTAAGTCAAGCATTCTAAGTCTCCAAACTATCAACAGCAGCATTTGGGAATTTGTTCACCATTCTGTTTGAGCTCTTGTTGCAACTCAATCCATTTCAAGGCCTCTCCTAAGGTTGTATAAGAACAGTTGGTTACTATACTCTCCGGATCTTGTATAGCCCAAATTTTTAACCACAAGTCAAATCTTTAGTCATGAAATCTGATTTAACTTTCTTGATTTAACTATTCAATTATCTAACACATGCTTCCAAAAGCCTTCCAGCCCAGTTGAAACACTTTCCCCCCCAACCCTTACTTGTTGTGTGTCACCTATTCCTACAGCACACTTCTCTAAGGGCCTGGCATAGTATTTACCGTATATAATCGAGCATAAGCCAACCCGAGTATAAGCCGACCCCCTTAATTTTACCCTAAAACTGGGAAAATGTAGTGACTCGAGTATAAGCCGAGGTGGAAAATGCAGCAGCCATTGGTAAATTTAAGACAGTAAAGCATTGTAAATAAATGGTTAAAAATCCTGAATCCTTATACTCCAAAACCCCTGATTATAAGGATTCAGGATTTATAAACATTTATTTATAAGACTTTACTGCTTTAAATGGGGTTTTCACTTAATTAAATGTGCCATTAAATATTGTGGGTTAAATAGTTCAGTGGAGTACAGTTCAGTTCAGCCGCCTACCTCTTGAGCTCAGCCGCGACTTGTGGACTGAGCTGAAGCTCCGCCCCCTCAAGCAGACGGCAGAAGACGACTGGAGACTACGTGCATTTGATTAGGTGCGCGCGCACCGAATCAAATAACCTGTATGACCGAGTATAAGCCGAGTTCGGGGTTTTTGGCACAAATTTTGTGACGAAAAAACTCGGCTTATACTCGAGTATATAGGGTATTTGTTTACACATCTCTCTTACTAGAGGCTCTTTGAGATCTCTTCTTTCTTAGTAAAGTGCTTATATATAAAGAAGGCATCTAAAAAGTCTTTTGAAATAAATTAATAATCAAGTGATCCGGAAAAAACAAAAACAGAAACACACAAGCAGCAACAACAGTCTATGGCAATTTCTGGTGTGTTTCTACCTTTATCAATAAAAAAAAACTTCTTATTTCCAATCTTCTATTTAGAAACATTCCTAGCATTAAAAAGTTACACAATCCCTGGGGCTAGTCTTAACATCCACAATAGCAACCCCCTAAACATTGAATAAGTGTTTGTTACATATGGTGACAAGAAGCCAACAATCAATGGAGAGCTAAAATAAATTTTTTTTTTTTTAAAAAAATATATCGTGTTGAGTTCACCCTTGAAATTCTGAAGAAGTCACAAAAAAGATGCCCCAAGAAATCCCAGGGAAACTTATGTGCATACTTACCTTGTTGGAGAATGGTGCCATCTGCATTAACTGGCTGATAGACAATAGTCTGCCCTTCAGCAGTCTGTGCCACTTGCTGCCCCTGGACAGCAATCTGCTGCTGTGTCTGGAGGAAATAATAAATGACAGAACTCAAGATTCTAAAGATATCTACAAAGAAAAGAACCATGTGGTCCTTAAAAAAAAAATTTTTTTTTATGGTTTTCCTCCCTATTTCTTCTATTCATGAAACATTTGACTCAGTTATTAGACTCTTCCAAAATAATTGTGTCCTGTGTTGACAGAGATAGTGGAATTACCTGAGTTTGGCCAGCGGTGACGGCTGTCTGGGGCTGCTGGATGATGATTTGCTGGGTTTGTCCCTGCTGGCCCTGTACCTGCACAGCTTGCCCACCCTGGATCTGGATCTGTCCAGGTGGGACCAACTGTATCTGCAGTAGAGAACACAAAGAAAAGATAGCACCTTATAACACTGGTCTCTCTTGGTCTTTGAGTATCAGTTACCCAAACTTCTCTAAAAAGTAGGAAATGTTAAGAGGAAAAACATAGGATCCTATTTTGCCCTTAATTATAAACTAGAGATAATTTCGTTTCCATTTATGAAATAATCGGGGAATTCTGAACACTGTCTGGATACCTAATATTAAGAAATTAGTGTCAGTTTTTTAAAAGATAAGTGGTGGCACAGTTACTTTAATTTGTATATCCTACTTCATTTCCTGATTTGTATAGCTAAACCTCAGATAGCAGTTATGAAAAGCAAGGGATCCTATGGCATCTAATCTATTTTTTTCTTGTTTTAATAGTCATTTTAATAGTAATAGAGTATCATCTATTACTGACAAGATAGAAACTTGACAAGACAGAAAAATATTTCTCTGAAATTTTATAACTTAAACGATAATACAACACTTTTAATATTGAGTGTATAGAATTCCTGTTTCTGTGTAATAACTACTGGACACTTATATATTAATATATATACATATATATATATTTTTTTTTTATTGAGACAGTCTCACTATGTTGCTGTTGGTAGAGTGTCATGGTGTCACAGCTCACAGCAATCTCAAACTCCTGGGCTTAAGTGATTCTCTTGCCTCAGCTTCCTAAGTAGTTAGGACTACAGGTGCCTGGCTATTTGGATATATATATATATTTTAAAGATAAAAAAAGAATCAGAGTACATGCTACTAAATTTTCTCTCACCTCCTTCATCTATCTTCCCATTAGTTCTTTAACCATACAGGATGGCCACAAAGTTCACGTGCAATTTAAGTAGTTACAACTATTTAAATTGTATGCAAACTTCATGGCCACCCTGACTGAATCAACAAACATTTTAAATGGAGTGCTGCTTCAACAGAGTTGGCAGCTTCGAAGAAAGAAACTTTCTCCAAATATTTAAGCTCATCATTGGCACTTAGAAAGTACTGGCAAATGAGTAAGTGAACAAATTTATTTGGTTATCTGAATCTGTACCATTCCTGAGTTTCAGAAAGCAAGGTATACTGTTTAATTTAGCTATTAGGGTTTCCTCTCCTATGTGTTCAGACCCTTTATTCATTTTTCTACTGAATTGCTATTTTTTATGAATATATAAAAGTTTTCTATATATTCTCAATATAAACCTAGTTACATGTATGAAAAATGCCTTTTCCAAGTCTGCACCTTTATTTATAATGTATTGCAATGTATTATATTAAAGTAATCAAGTACATTTGATTTTATATTTTTTATAAAAACCATCTTTCTTTATGCTACAATTTTTCAAATATTCTTTTAGAACTGTAATCTACCCAGCAAGTTATTATTTTTTTTTTATATATAATATGAAGTAGAAACCAATTTTCTTTCTCTATGTCATTCTTGAGCCATTTCTTCACTAATATGCTCATACCATTTTTGTTATATACAAATTTTCATTATTTTTCCATCTATTTCTTTGTTTTCTACTCTGGCTCAATTGTCTTTATCAGGCCAGGGATCTTAATCTAAAATTGTATGCAGAATTTAGCAAGCATCTGGACAGCTACACTTTTTCTTAGAGGGCACAATTTTCAATGAAATTGTAAAATGGAGAACAGAATCCGAAACAGGTTAAGAAGTACTCTTCTTCAAAAAATGGCCAAAGAACACTAATGAGAAACAATCGCTTATACATACTACAAAAGGGATTATAGCCTTAAGCATTTAAGGGAGGCTACGGAATCTTACCTAGAACTTTATTTATGTAATAGAAAATAACTTTTCCAGCTGGATATAGTTATAGCCCTACTTGGAGACAAGAAAATAAACAAGGCCTCTTTTACCAAAATACAAAACAAAGCCCCATAAAAATGTGGCTTGAATATACTCTAGATGTCACCTAATACATCTGTATTTTTGTATAAGAAAACAATGAAATGCCTTGGCTAAGATCAAAACACTTGCTTAATGGCCGACATGGCAATAAAGTTGGGTTACTACATTCACAGTATACTGTTCTTAGCATTGAATCTGGCTCTGACTATTGAATAGTGAAGAAGGTGCAGCAAGAGAGTAGGGCGGGGGCTGGAAAGGAAGGACAGACATGATACAGCATGAGAAACAGAAAAGCACACATTGAAAATATATTTAAATGCCCATACATTTACCTATGGAGAAATATGAAAACTATTTTTAACCTTAACTACAATTCTATCTTGACAAAAAATATGCCAATAGGCTTAAAAGTGCCCTTACCCTTTGCCCAAACAATCCTCACTCCAAAGAAAGTACTTTAATAATTCAACTGAAAAATGAAATTACCATGCAAAATATGTTTATAGTAACTTTACTAACAAAAGCAAAAATTGGAAATTCCCATTCATCAAATTGATGGAACATTATTAAATAATTAAAAATAACAAGAAAACCATGTAGAAGTTACATTAAAAAGAAAAAAGACCTACGTGGATAAAACAATGATGCTCCAAAATTTTGCAGAAAAATATGCATAAGCAGTATGATCATGGTTGATTTTTTTCACTCAACTCATGTTAAATTCCTCCAGAAAAACTAAAGACATCGATGTGATTGCTGCAACTATTGAAACAATATAAAGATTCAGATACAGGAAAAAGTCCATAGTTTTCCTTCACCCCCTTTCCCGTGCTCATGAACATACGCCTATGGGGGTTGGATGTTAATTACATAGTTCTCTGCAAATTATTTTTCACCAAAAATATTTCAGTATTAACTACCCAAGTCAATTCATCCCTTTTAATAACACAATACCCCATGTATGAATATATTAGAATTTATCTATTTCCTTATGCTTATTAATAGACATTCAGATTACAAATTTTTTCTTGCCGATTCCGTGCTGTGATAAATTATTATTTTTTTTTTGAGACAGAGTCTCACTTTGTTGCCCTTAGTAGAGTGCCCTGGTATCACAGCTCACAGAAACTTCCAACTCTTGGGCTTAGGCAATTCTCTTGCCTCAGTCTCCCAACTAGCTGGGACTATAGGCACCTACCACAACGCCTAGCTATTTTTTGTTGCAGTTGTTACTGCAGTTTTAGCTGGCTGGGGCTGGGTTCGAACCTGCCACTCTACCCACTGAGCCACAGATGCCGCCCAGTGAATGTTTTGTAATGTCTCCCTACATACTGATGCTTTTCTTTCTATAAACTGGATCCTCAGAAGGGAGACTGCTAGTTCAAAAGGTTTATGTATTTAAGATAGTGAGATGCCTTTCTGAAAAAGCTTTTTAATTTGAAATTACCAAAATAATGAATGTTTCCTTTTCTCCACATCATTCTAGCAGTGGATATAATCTCTTTTTAATTTCTACCAATTTGATCAAAAATATCCCTCTAATTTTAAAATCTGATGCTATAAGAGTTATATGTAGCATTTCTATATATTTCTTTTACTCTCTTTCTGTATTTTTCTCTTGTTTTTTAATAGGTCTTTCAAGTGGAATTATTTATTTTATTGGTCTGTTTAAAGACCCTGGCTTTTACTTATTCTTTCTACCTTTGACAGGTTTCTATTTAATCTTGACCTACTTTTTGCTCATTTTGTTCTTTTCCCAACTTAAGAGAAATATCATTCTTTTTCATTTCCTTTAAAATAAAGTATTTAAGAATAAATTTTGCTGGGCAGCACCTGTGACTTAAGGAGTAGGGAGCCAGCCCCATATACCAGGGGTGGTGGGTTCAAGCCCAGCCCTGCCCAAAACTGCAAAAAAAAAAAAAAGCATAAATTTTGCTCTAGTATAGTTTTAAGTGTGTGTAATGGGTTTGGCCCGAATTTTTTTTTCATTACTTGCTAGATAGCTCAAATGACAAGCTATATAAAAAGAAATAAAAACAATTTCCAAAGCTGTTATGTTCCCTCTCCCATCCCCCAGAAGAGGAAACAGTAAGTTATACCAATGAATTATTTTGTAAACTAAATTCTTATCTCTTTATATTCTTTAGAGTAATTCAAGATCATGCTTAGTACCTTAATCCTTATTGTGGATGTCCAATTTCTGCATAATCCTAGTTTACATCACTGGTACTATAAAGGTAGAACATGAACTAAATGCAAAAAGGGGGTTTCTGGAAGTAATAAAATGTAGAATCAACTATCAAATAGTGTGTAACAAGTAAGTCTTTAAAACCTCTACTGATACACTATCAAAATATTTTTTAACCACTCACCTGCTGCAAACCCTGTGTCCCAGACACAGGTACTTGCATGATGGTTTGACCTTGTCCACCAGGGACAGCTTGGACCATGATAGGTTGGCCTGTTGATGTGATTAACTGGCCTCCACTGACCTGTACCATTAGTGGCTGCCCCTGGACCT
>CAUYPK010109608.1:0-21375 GCA_963574355.1 Loris lydekkerianus
TGGAGGAAAGGGCACACTTCTACACTGTTGGTGGGAATGACCACTAACACGTCCCTTCTGGAAAGATGTTTGGAGAATACTTAGAGATCTAAAAATAGACCTGCCATTCGATCCTATAATTCCTCTACTAGGTTTATACCCAGAAGACCAAAAGTCACAATATAACAAAGATATCTGTAACAAAATGTTTATTGCAGCCCAATTCATAATTGCTAAGTCATGGAAGAAGCCCAAGTGCCCATCGACCCACGAATGGACTAGCAAATTGTGGTACATGTATACCATGGAATACTATGCAGCCTTAAAGAAAGATGGAGACTTTACATCTTTCATGTTTACATGGATGGAGCTGAACATATTCTCCTTAGAAAAGTATCCCAGGAATGGAAGAAAAACTATCCAATGTACTCAGCCCTACTATGAAGCTAAACTATAGCTTTCACATGAAGGCTATAACCCAACCATACCACAAGACTATGGGAGAAGGACCAAGGAAGGGGAAGGGAGGGGGGAGGTTTGGGTGGAGGAAGGGTAATGGGTCAGGCCACATCTATGGTGCATATTTTTATCTATAATTAAAAAAAAAAAAAAGAAAGGTTAAAAAAAAAAAAACTCAATGAGTTCTGCACACTTACTAGGTGAAGGGCACACCTACAACTCTGAACTTAACCTTACAAAAGCAAACTATGTAACCAAAATGTATGTACCTCTATAATAATCTGAAATATAAAAATATAGAAAGGGAGACACTTGTATCTACCTATCAGAAAATTGTATTTTTTGTACAGGTGGAGACACTTGTATCCACCTATCAGAAAATATGGATTTGTTAGAACAAGATACTTCACTGTCACCTTCCCTATAAAAATAAATACACAGGCCTACGATGTGGATGAAGTTCTCTCCAACATGGGGCTGTACACCTGCCCAGCTCTCTGTGGCCAACTCTGCCTAGGACTGGCTGGGCCTAGTTTGTGCTTTTGCCTAACTGACTCAGATATAGCTTACTTTATGTTGGATTCAAAACCACATTTGCTTTTAATTCCTTACTTAGCTACCTTTTCTTCACTTTCAAATAATGGCCAGAGTCTCAGA
This sequence comes from Loris lydekkerianus, assembly GCA_963574355.1. Classification (NCBI taxonomy): domain Eukaryota; kingdom Metazoa; phylum Chordata; class Mammalia; order Primates; family Lorisidae; genus Loris; species Loris lydekkerianus. The sequence goes on from CAUYPK010109608.1 coordinate 1,096, forward strand.
AAGTTTGTTAGTTGATATTCTTGGTATTACCTTGGCTCCCCACTGGGAAAGTTCATGCTTTCAGAGAGTTCCCTTAACACTCTTTGATGGAGAGCTATTTTCAAAAGCCGTACAATTTCCCGACTTTCTTCTTTGCTTGTTGAGGGTAGATTCTCTTAAGAAAGTACAGTATCTTAAGTACTTTAAAAACCATGGTGAATGCCATCACCTCCCTTCTGAGTCAAGCTTTGTTTTCACCAGTAACGTTCCCCACACTTGCTTTTTTACAGCCTGTTTTACTCCCTTCGTCCTAGAAAGATGAAACAACTGGCCTGGAAAAGGTCAAGTTCAGCATGCCAAAATAATATATATTTATACATTTCCAATTAAAAGAAAGGCAAATTGATTGATAACATTAACCAAGTTATCTCTGAGGCTCCTGAGGAAGCGATACTAGAAATGTGAAATTGTGAATGGTCTTGATCAGGGATATTTAGTTGCCAGTGTGTAAACCAACTATTGTATTAGTTTTTTATCTGTTTCATATCAGATCCTTTATTTTATTTAGATACAGTTCTTCACAAACAAAGCCAGGAGGTAAAAAACAAACAAAATGAACGTAACTGGCTATCCTGCTTTTGTAAAATGTAATAAAGCCAAGGCAAATCTGACAGGAGCCAAAACTCTAGCTAGTCTATTGTCTATTATCCCAAGATAATAAGGTGAACATAATTTGGTTCACCTTAGACCACAGCAAGCAAATACTAACTGTATGTTGATGATATATTCAGCAACTAGACTAAATCTTAACACTCCAGGGAAATTTAAGTTGCTCCTTTGGTTGAGAACCCATTGCATTTCGTTTGATCTTCTGTTGGAGTATTTAATCCATTGGATGGAATTTTCTGCTCACCTATCCATCTTTTCCTAATTGGACTGGGAATTCCTGAAGGACGAGAACTATATCTTATACATTTTTATGTTCCAAGTGATAAGTATAATGCCTGGTATATCGTGGGTTTCCACAGTGCTGCGTGAGAGTCAGGTGGATGTTTTTCTACTGGTGCAGGGGAATTAATTAGACATCATTCCTTATTATGAAATCTTCCTTCAGGAAAGTAAAGGAAGAAATGTCGTTAGCAGAATCCGGAAGGCTCTAAGGACGAGGTCCTTAACAAAGTTTCTTTTCCCTCAGGGTGTTATTAATCGACTGATGATTTTCTACAATTTCTCCCGAAACCAACTTGTTGACAGTGTGAGACCTGAAACAAGAAAGCAGAGCGTCACTTCATTTGGCCCATTTGACCTCCACTGGGAATGTGTGTGTCTGGTGACACAAAGTGTCCACAAATGGCTGTGAAAGCCCTACAGGTATTGATCGGGGATTACAAATACATATTAGCAAGTAGGCAAATTTGCAAATATGGAATCTGTGAATAACAAGGTCCAACTGTGTACATCCATAATGTGTTGCCACAGAAACATGACAGAGTGCAGCAGAACTGCAGGGGAAGAAAACTTGAAAATGCGGAGGGCGCAGGTGCAGGGGAGGCAGAAAATCTACCAGAGAGGAAGTTATGCATAAGCAAAGACTTGAGAAATAAATATGAGGGATTTGACTCAGAGGCAAGGAATAAAGGAATATTTCAAGAAAAAGGAAATGTGTGTAGGAAGAACACAAGACTGAACAGATTGGCAAAGAAAGACCCTGGCCTCATATTGCCATGCCAAGGAGGTTAGATTTTATCCTCTTTGAACAGCAGGGAACTATATCCTGCTTAATTGAGTGGACTCCCTCAGTCTGATCTCCCTTCTGTTTGCCACTCCAACACCACAGATCAGGAGAGCACAGATAATGATTTTCAGAACAATTCTTTGCTCCATCCCTTCCATAATTTTTCCTACTTAAATGTCATTTCTGAAACATTGCTTGCTTGAAAGAGTCACGTAATGATTTATTCACTGAGTAATTTCACATTTAGGAGATGATGTTTTGGCCATGTTTTGATTAGATGAGAATCTAAGCCATGGAGCAGGATGTGAATCGATACCTGTCTAATCCTCAGATACCCACAACTCGACCAAATAAAGCTGGTCGGGTGGCTATGATGTCTACTGCCTATCACCAGCAAGCTTTTGACTAAACAGGGGAAAGGATCATCAAGGAGGGAGTTTCTATGTATTTGGAGAAGGCAAACTGGAAACGAGTCCAAAGGTTTAACAAGTGAACTGTCCGGCCAACTGAGTGGAATTTGTGTCGGTAGGAACCTTTAGTTGTTTGAGGGAATTGCCTCCACAAATTCTTATTTTTTCTGTGCCACCTTAGACACCACTTCTTCCAGGAAGCTTTTACTGACCACACCATCCATCCCTGTGCCCCACTGGGTTAAGTGACTCTCTAGGGTTCTCTTGTCCCCTGGGTTTACTCTGACAAAGCAGGGACCACCCTGTGTTACCACTTCCTGTTTACTTGACTACCTTCCCCCATTAGCTTAAAAGTGTCACCAAAGCAGGAACTGTGTCCTATTGTTCCTCGTATTTCAAGAACCAACACAGTGCCAATATTTTATCAATGTATGTGGAATGTTCAATAAGCAGTGAGTGAATCAATACTGCTTCATCCTCTGAGGAGATGTCGGATCTGGAAGAAATGGTCTTAGTTCTAGTTGCACCACGTACTAGTCTGTGATCCTGGGCAAGGGAGTCACTTACTCTTTCTCTGACTCAATTCTTATCTGCAAAATAAGATAATAATAACAGCTCACTGAATTGTGGTGATGGTTGATTAAAATAGGCATGAAGGGACATTGCAAAGCGAAATTTGTTAAACACATGTTAGTTGTTATTACATATGTAATATAAACTATACATTTTTATTATCCAGAGGGTTAATTTTTTTTAACTGCTGACTTCATTTAAAAAGAGAGTTTAATTTGGTGCTGCAGGTGCGATTTTATCCTATAAATGAAAATCACTGTACTGTGAACTAGATTAGGACATTAGGACTCATGAAATGCAGCAGGAAATTGGAAATGTTAAAAAAAAAAAAAAAGGCTAAATAGAAGGAGGCGATTTCAATTCTAAACTTCCAGCATTCACTTAAAAAAATGGCAAAGAAATATACTATGCAAAGATTAAAAAAGAAACAGAATTTTCTCCAGTAAAAAAGAAAAAAAATACGATCCATGATAACTTTATTTGCTGACACTAAAACAATAATTTATAGCCAACCCATTTTTTGTGTGTGTTCGAGTGGAAAACTATACATTGCTGATAGTCCTGGTCCATGCAGGCAATGGCCGTTCTGCTCTTCAGCTCATTCAACCACACAGAGCTTTCAGCTCTCTTGTCCCATAGACCCTGCACAAAAAGCTTCATGGGCAATAGCTCAGCTTCACTCTGTGACCAGGACAGCTCATGGACAGTCACACTTATCTAAAAGCTGGCACGGATTACTGATGTGCTTTCAGACCATTTCCAATTCAACTTCTTTTTCTTTCTTTCTTTCTTTCTTTTTTTTTTTTTTTTTCCCCCAGTTTTTGGCCAGGACTGGGTTTGAACCCACCACCTCCGATATATGGGGCTGGCGTCCTACTCCTTGAGCCACAGGCACCGCCCTCAACTTCTGTTTCAATTTCTAAATTAGTGATCATCTTTTAAGCTTGGGGAACTGATTGGTTTGTCAGCATATGACCCACCAGTAAACTCCAATATAGAAAAACCAAGTTGGTCAAATTACAGGGACCTATTCAAACCAATTCCTGTTCCCAGGCCTCAGCTGTGAATGAAAGTCATGTCAGCAGGCAGATTTTTCCATTGTTTTTACTAAATTGCTAAAATGAAGTCTAACAATCTAAAAATGCACAATAGTTTCCTTTGAGCCCTGATAAGAAGGTGGGCAGTCCTCAACTCCCTGTATTAAAAAAAAAATAAAATAAAAACAGGAATAATGTATTAAAGGGGGTAGATTACTTTCACCCAAAGTTAACAGAGATGGAGGGGAAAGGGCAGCATGAAACTCTGGTAGAAATGTTAAGTTGGAACAACCTTTAGGGTGGGCCCTTAAGAAAATTCTGGACATGCACAGAGAAAACTGCATAAATATAGTAGCATTCCTAAAGAAGTCCCTCTGGTTCAGAAAAGTGATTTGAGTGTGGTTGACTTTTTCCCATTCACTTTCTTTTCAGTCTTCCCTACACTGTGATATTCTCTTTTAAACTGTAGTCAGATCTTTCTTCAGATCTCTGATCCATTTATTGCTTTTTCTTTATGTGGAATTTCTGTTCCTCTTGTGTTAGGTTTCATAAATCTTTCCTCAAAGACTGCTCTTTTTTCCGTCATGATTTCCCTTCTTTGAATGTTTGCTCTGTGTCTTGATAAATTTGAAGTCTCAGACCAGATGTCCATACAGCTCTAGATTGGGACTATGCTCTTCTTCCTTCATCTACTGAATGTTTTTATTTATAAATTATGTTATTAGTTCCAGAAAATCTGTTGTTATTGTTTTTTGAGACAGGGTATAAACTGGTAGGTAGAGTACTGCGATGTCATTGTAGCTCCTAGCAACCTCAACCTCTTGGGCTCAAGTGATCCTCCTGCCTCAGCCTCCCAAGTAGCTGGGACTACAGGCACCCAGCAGAAAGCCAGGCTATTTTTAGTAGATCTCACTCTTCAGGGATCTCGCTCTTGCTCAAGCTGGTCTTGAACTCCTGAGCTCAAGTTATCCACCTGCCTCGACCTCCTAGATGCTAAGGTTACAGACATGAGCCACCATTCCTAGCTCAGAAAATCTGTGTGTCCCATGGTACTCTTTTCACTATTTTACACTATTTTATCCAGCTTAGCCTTTGTCTTCTGGAGCAGATTATTGCAATAGGGATCCATGCCAAGAGTCCTGCTTATTTCTCCCCTCTCTACGTGCACCCCTGATGTGATTTATTTTCCTGTGCCTGCTCACTGGGGCTCAGATGCAGCTTCTGGGGCACTCTAAATGCCCAATGGCTGACAATGGAAGAATGCACACTTGGTCTCTACTCTCTGGGGCAAGCGCTGTAGCAACCGGCAGGCAGACAGGTCCATCCATTCCCTCCTCATGTAATTTCCTCCCATTTGCTCATTGTTTGGGATAGCTGGGTCTCAACCCACCTGTTCACCTAATCCTCAGAGCCCCAAGGTTCAGAGAAACTGTGTATCCTGATGTCACCTCTCCCCTTGGACTGAACAGAGCAAAGATGTTTCTGCACAGGTTCTATACAGCTTCATTCACACCCCTGAGCCTCCTCTTAGGATGCCCATCTGACTCTTCTTGGCTTAGAAATAAATAGACTGGAGTTGGAGTTGGAGAGGGGTAAGGCCGTGCTGATGTCACAATGTTCCCCCAACTCCCATGTGTGTGTATGAGCCCATGTTTTTTTCTTTGTGGGGTAAATTGGGTGTTGACCATGTGTTAACAGCAGCTGTTGGCTCAGCACCCGTAGCACAGTGGTTACGGTGTTGGCCACATACACCAAGGCTGACAGGTTCAAAACCAGCTCGAGCCAGTTGAACAGCAATCATAACTGCAACTAAAAAAATAGCCAGGTGTTGCAGCGGGTGCCTGTAGTCTCAGCTACTTGGGAGACTGAGGCAAGACCAGGAGTTTGAGGTTGCTGCGAGCCGTGATGCGACTGTACTCTATGGAGGGCAGCCTAGTGAGACTCTGTCTCAAAAAAACAAACAAAAATATAGCAGCTGTTCCCAGATTCAGTTCTCCCAAACTAATTCCCAATGATGGCAAATTCAGCCTATTTTGTTCTTTCTCCCTTCCTCATCTCTCAGCTGCTTATAGTGTAGAATCACTTAGTGTCTCTAACATCCCACCACATTGTAGACCAGCAATTTGACACAGAAACTATCCACATTACTGGATAACTCGTGACCAGTCAGTAATGCATTAAGCTTCTTTCTCACAGTCAAACTGTTAGTAACTCACCCCTAAGCAGGCCAGTTCCCAATCACTGCTCTCCCGGTGCCCCAGGAATTTAAACAGCCTTCATACGGCTGCGTCTGCAGGGAACTGCATGTCACATGCCACTTGCCGTCTGGCTGTGACTTGGCTCACTGGCAGGAGGGGATCTGCAGCGAGCACCTTTCCACACTGGGTAGAGAGGCCAGGGTGGATGAGATGCAGCAGCCCCTTCATTGCTGAGGCTGAGACACCAGAGGGAGAAAGACTGAGAACTCATGGAGCTCAAGTGTCTCACTATTGCCCTTTGCAGGACACATTCCTGTCATGTATTTTCATTGGTTTTATTAGACCCAAAGATTACCTTTTATAACTATGATGCATTGGTTACTTGACAAAGTTAGAGGCACTGAATTGTACGTCACAACTCCCTAGATGATGTGGTTTCTAAGAAACAACAATGCACCCTCCTGGTAAGTCCCCTTCGTTACGCTCCCATGCTGCCCCGTGCTGCCTGCTGCTGCCCAGTCCTCACTGCGTCATGTTCGTCTCACTAGAACACAAGCTCTTTGGGGTCAGGACAATGCCCACGCATAAAGTCTACGGCTGAATGTTACTTTACATGCTGTTATAGCTGTGTCTTTGGAGGGTGGTTCATTTGCTCAATCAAACTATATGTGTTATAGGGAGGAGAATTTTGGTTAAGTTGGGTTCAGATGAAGTAAGGGGCTTGGATTGCCCAAGAGAGGAGGGGAAGGCATTCTGGGTGAAGGAAACGGCATTGAAACCACTGGTTTCTTCTGTAAGACTAGTTTCTTTTGTCTGAGTGGTTTCAGGTGAAGAAAGCACTGGTATGAAACAGGCAAATGTGATTAGCATTGTGGTTAGTGTGGCTGAAACCAGAGCCTGTATCAGACAGAGAATGAGAAATGAGCAGGCTGGCCTTAATGTCTAGGAAAAGCGGAGAGCAAACCTGTTTTTACATGTGGGGATTTCAGCACCTCCAGGAAGGCCTTTTTGATGGCAGTTGCCTCTGCCACCCCACTAATGCCTAAAATTAAAGACTTTGGAATTATAAAGACTGTTAAACTATAGGGGGGGATGTAGAAAGAACACACATTCTTGTAAAGTCATTGTATCTTAATGCCTTTAAGTACCACATCCTTTGGTAAGAACACAAAATGTGAAGCTGGAAGAACATGAGAATTTTGGTCCTTGAGGGGGTTGGAAGATAGGAGATGCAACGGCAGAAGAAGAAAAATAAAGCATGTGTCTGTCTCCAGTTTTGCCTGGAGTCCTGCCCTAGAAAGAGGCTGGTTGTCTTGACAGACTGTGTGTCCCTTAGAAAGCTGTATTTTATTTACTCATTAGAATGTATGGCTCATTAATGTATCAGCACTCCCTTCCCCAACATTCTCCCACACCTTAGGTGAACAGGGAGGCAAACATCCTGAAGAAGCCTCGTCATCAGCAGGGAATGAGTATTTTGTTTCTCTCACACAGAGTGGAGGAAGGAAGTATACTTAAGTGGTTTTACTTTTTCCCAACTGCCTTTGATCTTACAATAGACTTGCTAGGAAGCCTTTAAAAAAAGCTCTTCAAGGATAAACAAGTTCAAATCTGATTATTATTTCTTTTGATAATACTTATTAAAAACTGGACAGACAGGGACACTATCAATTTCTCATTTTGGTTGACCTTGTCATTTTCTAATGACATCAGCAGGAATAATGTATAACTCTGCCAGAGGTAATGTTATCTTTGCAAAGGGATATGTTGGAGAAATTAATTGTCTAGTGACTCACAATTTTTTATCTTTATATCACAAAACAAGGAACAGAATAGAAATTAATATTAGTCTAATATATTTTCATTTAAAGTCCATTTTGGATCCCTACTATCAAGTATTCTGAAGGGACAAAAGTTTATATTAACAAACTAGTAATAATGTTTTTAACACTACTAATAATAATATTAGCTATAATGAGTTTATGTGCCAAGTACTTTTTAAAGATTGTAATTCTCAAAAAAAGAAAAAAAAAACAAAAACCCTCCAGGTCTGTCTAAATTTCAAACGGTGATCTCTTCTGAAGCACTGTGCTTTGTTTAGTCAGACCTGGGTTGGAGGGGTCTCTGCCACTTACCAAGCTGTGTGTGGCAGGAAGGTCCATCCCCTCTCACTTTTTCCTCACTTAAAAAGCTGAGACAGCCACGGACCTACTACAAAGGTGTGGAATAGTTAATTTTAGGTGTCAAGTGATCACATTGCTCTGAGTGTTTTTGTGAGGTGGGGGGTGATGAAATTAACATTTGAATTGGTAGATTGAGTAAGGCAGATGTCCTCTCTGATGTGGGCTGGCTTCATCTGATCAGTTGAAAGCCTAAGTAGAACAAAAGGATGGCGCTTCTCCAAGCAAGAGAGAATTTTCCTGCCTGCCTGTTTTTGAAAGGAGGTATCAGCTTTTTTGCCGCCTTTGAACTTGAAACATTGGCTCTTCCTGGGTCTCAAGCTTGTCAGACTGAATGCTGGAAGGGAACCATTGGCTCTCTTGGTCTCCAGCCCTCTGCCTCACCCTGCAGATCTCTCAGGACTTTCCAGCCTTCAAAATCACATGAGTCAATTCTTTACAATAAATCTCTTTAAATATATATAAACAAATATATGGGGAATATATATATGTAACATATATTTTTTATTAGTTGCATTTCCCTTGAAAATAATACAATAAGGTAGTAAAGTCCAAATTAGGCGATGAAATAAAGTATTTACTGAGTAAGCACCTGGCACACAGCAGCACAAACTGTGAGGCAATTGCCTTTCTCAAAATAGCCTCAATACATAAATTGTTTCAGCTTCTTTATGAAATGAAAATATCCCAGAATTGTTCTCTCAGACTCAAGACACAGAATGAATATCATAGTATTGATCATACTTGCTTATCATTCCTTTCATGTGCCTTTGTTGGCTGAATTATTTGTTTTAAAGAAACTACAGATAGGGTGCTTCTCAGATCTATCTTGGGTTGGTTATTAAATCAATGCTATCAAAGTTGGCTTCTTAGAGCATCAGAAATTTAGAGGACAACTACATCTTTTCTCATTTCTTACATAGAGATATTTAGGTTCTTCATATTTCAAAGTTATGTTTTTTTAAAAAGAAAAAGAATATGAGGAAAATAGCAAGTCAATATGTAAGCTATTCAATCAATACAGTGGTACTAATCTACATCATGAGTGACAGGAGAAGCACTATCTATAAAATACTCTTGCAAAAGGTGTGCAGTCAGAGAGTGTAGAGAGAACAGGATGGAAGCTGTTTTAAATGACCTGTTCCCAAAATGCATCTTCCAAATAAAAATAAAAGGATAGATGCAGAAGTCCTTGCAAGAGGGATAAACAACTTGGGTATGGTGGATCTCCTTCAGAACCTCCCTTCAGTTCAGGATGCAATGCATACTTATTTTGTGCCAGGTAGGCACAAAATATCTCGTGCTTGGCTATAGGCATACAAAAGTAAGACTCAGAAGTGCTTTCTGTCCTCAAAGGGTCACAGACTGGTTGCCATTCATTGTGGAGTCCAGAGTTTCATGGGAATGTGACGAAGAAGTGATCTACTCAACCTGGGAGAGAAGGATGGACTGGAGAACGCCGTGGTCATGATGCTGGAGAGAAGGAGGAGCAGCTTCAGTGAAAAAGCAGCAAAGCGTGGAAAAGCATGACACACGGGGCGTGTGGAGGATTGTCAATGACATGGGCAGGGATTGAGATGGTCACATAAATCATTTGCTAATGCAACTGGATGGTGTCAAGTATTGTGATAACACCTCATTGCTAAGCTCAAAAGACATTTTCTTCACCCTTCAGAGCTCACTGCTGTCAGTGCAGGCCCCCGCCCCGTGTTTTGCTGTGCTGTGGTCTTCCAGCAGTATCTATTTGACAGCAGCCCTTCCATTTTCATCTATATAAAGAGAGGTAGAAATGGGGAGAGGGAGATAGAGGGCTGGGGAAGGAGTCACAGCCTGATACTTGGTCTTCTTCCATTTTAGCATTTTCTGAATGGTGGAGGAGTGCGTGTGTGAAAGGCAAAGATGTCTCCCTCTCTCACCCTGGGAAGAGTCTGAAGTCTCAGGAGAACCATCACACAGCATTTGGGGATCCATTCTGGAATTTCAGGCAGGGGTCTTTTTCTTACCTGGAGTTGCTGTGAGCTGGCTTATTATAGAGCTGATACAAAGTGTGAGAAAGAGAAATATAAAGTTTCCACATTTCTTGGTGCTGAGGATTTGGAGATGAGCTAAGAGAAGCATGGGGCTGCCCAGGACAGTTGCTCACCTGGCCGGAAGCCACTCGCCCAAGAGAGTACGGGGTGCATTCTCCTGAAGGGGGGCTTCTGTGAGATGGGAGCACCTTCCTCTACAGTGGCATGGCTGAGGGTATATGCCACCTTTACTCAGACCATCAGGTTATGGGGAGCCTGCTCCCCACTGTATCCAGGTAGAAGGACGATCTGCCGACATGAGCTATGCTGTATAGCACCAGCCTCTGATGGTAAAGCTAGAGGAGTCAACAGAAAGGGCTTCTTCACTTCTTGTCTTCAAGTTGTAGGCAGTCACCTAAGAGACTCCTCCCTCTCTCCTCCATACTCCCATTTATTAAGAAATGTGGAGGATGGCTTGGCGTCTATAGCTCAGCAACTAGGGCACCAGCCACATACACCAGAGCTGATGGGTTCAAATACAGCCCGGGCCAACTACAACCAAAAACTGGCCAGGTGTTCAGGCGGGCACCTGTAGTCCCAGATACTTGGAAGGCTGAGGCAAGAGAATTGCTTAAGCCCAAGAGTTGGAGGGTGCTGTGAGCTGTGACACCACAGCACTCTACCGAGGGCAACATAGTGAAAAGCTGTTTCAAAAAAAAAGAAAGAAAAAATGGGGAAATAACCTAGGAAACCTCCCTAGGTTATTGCACTTTGACAGGGGAGATGTCTGCTGCTGGGATCTGCTCAGTTTGGGGGCTGTTATACAGACCACTGTACTATTGGGTAGAGTCTCTTTGTTAATTAAACATCCCAGGGTAAACATGTTGGGCCATTTCTCTCCTCTTTTTTTTCATGGGCCTTACGTAGTGAAAAGAATAGCACAGCTGTCCTAAGAAGCCTCCATTACCTATATTTCCCCCTTTTCAGATTTTCTTTTTCTCCAACACAGCAGAAACCCTGGAGCTCCGTGCTGTCTCTGCGCCCTTCCCTCTCTTCTCTCCCAGGGCTCCTGCCACTTCTCTCCCACTGGAATGGTGAGCTTAGGTGGGGAAGCGCCTATGAGCCTTCTGGTCTGGTTTTTTTTTTTTTTTTTTTTTTTGAGACAGGGTCTTACCCTGCCTTGAGTACAGAGGCTTCATCTTAGCTCACCGCAACCTCAAACTCCTGGCCTCAAGTGATATTCCCATTTCCACTTAGGCTCCCGAGTAGCTAGGATTACAGGCATGCCCTATGATGCCTGGGTAAGTTTTTGTAGAAACAGGGTCTTGCTCTTACTCAGGCTGGTCTCAAACTCAGCTTCAACCTCTTCTCCTGCCTTCGCCTCCCAGAGGATCACAGGTGTGAGCCACCGTGTCCAGCCTGCTTTTGTTTTAGTTTGTTCAGACCCATCTAAAAAAATCTCTCTATAGACCTAGGGTTAAGTGTTGGAGGTTGGAGTCAAATTCCAGCTTTGCTTGCCTTGTTCTCTCGTGTGTGTGTGTGTGTGTGTGTGTGTGTGTGTGTGTACATTCCCTTGGGGATCTTTTTGGAGGGATTATTGGTCAAGGGCAAGATTTAGGATGTGGTGGTTTTATAATATGCCTGTAAAGTTTTTAACATTCCTTACTTCCAAATGGTGAAGCCACCTTGCTTTCTTGGATTGCCTGCCCTGGATGAGGCCAGCCATCATGTCCCACGGACACTTAAGCAGCCTGTGGATGAGCCCACATTGGAAGGAACTAAAGTCTCCCACCAACAATTAGCATCAACTTGCCCTGAGAGGGGGCAACCTTAGAAATAGATTCTCCAGCCCCAGTCAAGCCCTCACACGAATGTAGGTCTGACCAACATCTTAACTGCGCCTCAGGAGAGACCCTGAGCCAGAAATACCTTGCTGAGCCAATCCAGAAGTCCAGACCCACAGCGATTGTAACAATAATGTTTATTGTCATTTTAAGTACCACATATAAGGCAATTTGTCACATGGCAATAGATAACAAATGAGTATGCCGGTGTTAAAAATGGTATAATACTGGAGTGAAAACTAAAGTTGAAGAGAAGTTTTGAAACCAAAACTTAGATGAAACTGTAAGGATTTGGAGGAGAGTTTGCAGAATCTTAATGTATTTCGAGGCTATTGGTGAGGGCTTAAAATGTTACTGAAAACTAGAGAAAAGTTTTTTTTTGTTGTTATGTTAGTGGCAGAAATTTTAGTGACACATAACCTGCAGTTATGTGGAAAATAGAAAATGTACTAATGAACTGGATTATCTAATTCTCCTTTTGTGTGTGGGCTCAACTTAATGACTTCTACTCAACAGAATATAGCAGAAGAAATAAACTGTGGTTTCCACTACATATTGGGATAATTTGTTACACAGCAATAACTAATGAATCCTCTCCCCCAAACAGTATCATAATGCTATTGCTAAATATTCTCTAAATAAAAATCAGCACCTGGTGTAGGTGAAAGTTAACACATTTTACAGTAAATGAGCTCTCCCTTCATTTGAGACAATTTATAAATAATCTTTTCTCTATAAATTCTTCATTTCTTCCTCTCCGTATTTACAATTTTATTGTTAAGGTGTTTTTATGTTTGTCTGCCAGACTAATACATGGGGTTCTTGAGAATAGCAGCCATTTTTATATGAGCATGCATATAATAGGTGATTAATATAGTTTATTATCAAATAAATGAATTCCAGGTCAGTTATTATGTGAGCTAAAATTTTACATTAATAATAGAAGGGTAACTTTTATATAAAAAGTCTGCCTAAATATTCATCGCACGATTGACTGATTGAACATGATTTACAGCAAAAGTGTTTTTATAAAGATTGGAAAGATAGAGAGGTTTGTTCAACTGGGTAAAGCAAATCCTAAACTGGGAGCTGGATTGATATTTTAAAAAAGAATTAGTAAAATGTCATTGGCCATTTCCAAAAAAAACATAACCAAAACAAACAAACAAAAAAACTCCCAAATTCCCCATATTGTGGAAGGAATTAAGCTAACAGAGAAAACAAGCAACATATATGAATAGCAAGGGATACATGTAAAATGAATTCTCTTTTTCTCTATTTTCAACCCTATTGCTCTAAAGATCCAAGTAACTCTATCTTTCCTACTCTAAAAATCATAAATAAATTACTCTTTTTTTTTTTTTTTGCAGTTTTTGGCCGGGGCCGGGTTTGAACCCGCCACCTCCAGTGTATGGGGCTGGTGTCCTACTCCTTGAGCCACAGGCACCGCCCTAAATTACTATTTTGAGGTAGAAATTTTTTTGAGAAAGAAGTTATTAATCTCCTTATTAAGCTGAAAAACATAAATAATAATCCCTAACCTTTAGATGGTGCTTTATGAATCACAAGGTAAAATTCAAAGAGTTTAAAGCATTTTCTCAAGGTCACACAAGGTAAGTGGCATAGCCAACATGTAAACGCTGATTTCTGACTTCAGATCCGGTCCTCTCCTACTTACATCACAAGTACGCGAGAAGGTCAACTCAGTTTATCAGTGAAGGAATGATGTGCAAGCTCAGCAATATTTCCTAGCAAACCATAGCCGTAAAAGCTCCTCTGGAACAGACTGCCCAATTCCAGAAATATAGGCCTCATAAAAATCACACCTAACCTGAAATTAGAAAGGAAAACTCACAACACTGCTGAGTGATGGCCCCGTCTCACGAGGTGGCTTCCCAGGCTTCATCAAGAGCAGCACTTTCATCAGCATTATGCTAACTCGTAGTCTCGTCTAATAGATGGTGGCTATGAACGTAAAAAGAATAAAGGCATTCTTTAAACAGTTTTATCACGCATTTTAAACTTATTTCAACTTTTTCAACGACTATAACTTTGAATCAATATAATCCCCATGTTGAAAAGCCATTACTTCCAGGAAAAAGAAACATTGGACTAAAAATTATAAAAGAACAGTGTATGCCATAAATTGAATATGTGATCACTAGAAAAACTGAATACAGAGAACAATTCTGGTGGCCTAGGATAAATCATAAAGGAGGCAATAAACACAAGCCAGGGGTTATCAGACAAGGTATTGGAATGGAAAGGAAGGGAATAAAACAGTAGAAGGCACAGAAAACGGCAAGATCATATATAGAAGACAAAAATCCGATTAATTTAGTTGGAGCAGAGGGACTTGCTGGAAGACTACAGAATATAAGGAAATCTGAGACTACCACAACAGGATAAGCATTTCAGATACTAATAGGTAACCAGGAGTATCTGCTACACAGAGATAATGAAAACGACTAGAACACTGATCTGGCAGCTATCAGGAGGACGAATGTATACCTAGGAAATTCAAGAGGATAGGTGAAAATAATATATGGAAACATATAAAGTCAAAGAAATATAAAATATATGAGTTGAAAAAATGAATTATCTGGTAGTTACCATCATAATCAAGAATCAAACTTCTCATCACTAAATAGTGGGACAGGGAGGTGAGGGAGGGGGAGGATGGGAGGAAGGAGGGTGATTATGGGATTACACCTACTGTGCATCTTACAAGGGTACATGTGAAACTTACTAAATGTATGTTTTTGCAGTTTTTGGCCAGGGCTGGGTTTGAACCCACCACCTCCGCTATATGGGGCCGGCACCTTACTCCTTGAGCCACAGGTGCCGCCCACTAAACATAGAATATAAATGTCTTAACACAATAACTAAGAAAAATGCCATGAAGGCTATGTTAACCAGTGTGATGAAAATATGTCAAATGGTATATAAAACCAGTGTATGGTGCCCCATGATTGCATTAATGTACACAGCTATGATTTAATAAAAAAAAAAATATATAGATTTATAATGATACTTTTTGTCAGTGGTTTGTTATGCTGTTTTCATTTATTAATATTCTGATTGACTATGTCTACATATATAAAAATACTTATTTGTAGAATTGACTAAAATATATAAAGCTTTCTGCATACAGATAAGGAAAATTTTACTAGGTGTGTCTGACACTGGATCAAGTATAAATATATATCATTTAATATTCTTTTAGGAACATTAGTATAATGCTTTGTTCCCTTAAAAGTAATAGCTGTGTACCTGAAAAAATTAATTATGTGATTACTTATGTTGAAAGAACATTTCAAAGCAGTTTAGCCATGAGTTCTAAATGCTTTGAAAAATGAATATGCCACTTTGGAATAAACTACACATTTAGATTAAAAAAAAGAACAAACTAATATGGGACAGGCAGATAGCATGCACCTTCTGGCGTAACATACTTCAATACCATCTATGAAGGAGGTTACTTCATCTGAAGTAAATCGTAGAAAATACAAATGATAGAGAAATAAGTGAACTCTCAGTATGAGGAAACAATCAGACCCAATCCAGAATGCGGGTCATGATGAAGCCAACAGTTCAAAACTATTTTAAAGTCCAAAAAGACAAAAAATTAAATTTCTATCAGATTCATATTTTCTAAAAATCCCTAAAGACAGATTTTAGAAAACTTGGGGAAATTTGTAGATTAGATTTTAGATGATTGTAGCTGAGCTGTAGAAAGTAGAAGTTATGTCATATAACAATTCATTTACACAGGAGGAAACTAAGGTCCAGGGTGTTTGCAAGTTACTTGCCTGAAATTATACATTTAATTAAACCACCATACTAAAACTCAGACTTTCTCATTCCCTACAGAATGCTCATTTTACCACTAGACATAGTTGCTATTTATATAAATCATGCCTCTTATGGGGGGAAATAAAATCCTTGACCTATGGGAGTGTGAGGGCTGACCTGTTTTCCTCCTAGTGAGATCTCCAGCCCAGACTTTTGCATTCAATTATTGCTCACGTCTTCTCAATCATTTAAAATTAAATTAAAAGTTGTCAGCAGCTACTATATCTCAGTGGTTAGGGTGCAGCCGCATACCCCGAGGCTAGCAGGTTCGAACCCCACCTGGGCCTCCTAACAACAAATGACAACTGCAACAACAACAACAACAACAACAACAACAACAACAACAAAATAGCTGGGCATTGTGGCAGGCCCTGTAGTTCCAGCTACTTGGGCGTCTGAGGAAAGAGAATTGCTTAAGCCCAAGAGTCTGAGGTTGCTGTGAGTTGTGATGCCACAGCACTCTACCCAGGGTGACAGCTTGAGACTGTCTTAAAAAATAATTAATTAATTAATTAATGAAATTGAAGTTGTCTTTCTTCTACTGGCCCAACAATTAAACTGTAGCTGAGCAACAACAGCAGAAAGCACAAAGGATTCTATCTTATCCCTCTTAATTATAAAATTATAGGCTGCCTCCCAGAGAAATATGAATGTAATGAAATTCTGGAATAGGAGCAAAGATGTACAACATTCACAGACTTAAAACTTCTGTGATTGTGACCATTATGGTCTTCCTATCTCTCTCCACACCTGATATTCAGTCCTTTTCATTACAGAGAGAAGGATCATTTGTCCATGCATGCACATCCAAAGTACAACAGACATACTCAACCATCGGTAAGCAAACAAACAAACAAAACTTTCCACAATTAACAAAGCCCTGACTCTTTTTCATCTTACTAGGGAGCTGACCAGAAATGTAGATAGGTTTGCTTGTCAGTAATTGACTTGTTTTGCTTGTTTTTTTTGAAAAATAGAGAAAGCTTTTTTCTTTCGTTTGTTTATAAGAAAGTTGTTAGAAATACATATGTAGGACCAATTCCCTTTTGAGCACTGAAATGACAGGAACTGACAAAGTTTAGTGGTGTTCCACAACCAAATAATCTTTTCATTTCAATATGCTTTGGACCAAATATTTTATTTTGAAACAAAATTAGTTTTAAGAATTCATCCGAACATACTGATTTTAGTTTACAGCCTATGCTAGATATTGCCTAGATAGTCAATGAATATTGGTACAGCAGGTCCTTGAATAATGCCACTTCATTCAATAACATTTTCTTATAATACTGATGAGCAAAAAAATCAATTCCCAGCAGAGCCACCCTGTGTGGAGTTTGCCTATTCTCTCTGTATCTGCCCAGGTTTTCTCAGGATTCTCCAATTTCCTTCCACACCCCAGCATTGTGCATGTGAGGTGAACTGGCCCATCGACATGGTCACAGGGTGAGGGTGTCTGTGCGTGAACGTACCCTGACACTCTGGAGTTGGTTTCCACCTTGTACCTAGAGCTGCTAAGATGGACTCCAGCTACCTGTAACCCTCAACTTGAATAAGCAGATGGAAAGTGGATAAATGAATAGATACAACTTACTGTAAGATAAAAATTCACAAAGTCTGTGATAATCATACAGACCAACGACAGACAGTAAATGATGTGGCATAAAAGCACTCAGCGAACGCAGCCTATCTCTGGTTGGTTTTGAACTATTGATGGTAGGAGGTGGTCCTTACAATTTTCACTTTGCAGGCATTTTTTCCCCTTAATTTACACCACCACACCACCACCACCACCATCATTCACTGATTCACCAAAAATTGGTAAATAATTATCTAAAATCTTTCTTAAATGTGTACGTAGCTCACATTTGTCTCAATGTTTAATAACAGAAGTGTTTTGAATCTTCCTTTAGAAGTTTGGTGATGTTTCTGTGACCAGAAGTATGTCATAGGAACTCAACTCTTGTTTACATCAATTAGCCTTGGGTAAGATTGGTTTTGTTGATAAGCCATTTTGCTTGAAGTCCCAATTTCCAAGAACCTCTCTACCACATTAAGTGAAGACTCACTTATTTGGTTTTATCTGTCCAACAAGTGATGCTGACCAACATCGAGACACTTGAGACCAAGTGATCAAGACTCACCAGTCTCACTTCTTGTATTCCCTGGCCTGGAAAACAGGAAGGGTGATTTGGGCATCATGTAACTGGTACCCTTGGGTACCGAAAGAGATTGGAAAGTTTGTTCTAATGAATAGTTTAATCTCTCCCATGAACATTTGTTTATCTCCATTGTAAATTATTTTGTTCACTACCTGTGCATAGAAGATTGGGTATTCAAAAACAAAGAGTTCAAATTAATAATGTTTTACTCTAATCTTTCTTACATTTTTTAGTCAGTCGTTCCTTTTTCCCTTAAATGATTTGTAATGCAAATGAATGATTCTGAGAAGTCACATGCCCATTGGATTCTGACTTCTTAAATTAACTTCATTTAAATAGCTCTAACTATAGGAAACATCAGACCTTCTTGCTTTGCGGTGAAAAGAATCACAATTTGAAATGTCAGTTTCCTCAGTCAGGCACATCGCACCCAGTTGTATTTAAAGATAGCTTCAAGATAGCTTCACTCTGAATTATAACAGAAAAGTCTCTGAAGTCATTACTTTCCATCTGTAGCATACAAGGGAAAAATAATTCTATTATTAGTTAACACTGGAAAAATGGTTCCTGGATATATAACAGTCCACTAACTTTATCTTTGTGTAACAGTTTTCCTCTGAAAGTCCAAAAATTAGTTGGGTAATTGTTTTTGTTGGCAGCAATGAAAATTTGTAGTTAATGATTATAAAGGGGACAAAAGTTCTTTGATGTCTAGAAATATAAATCTGTGAAAACAAGTAAAGTCATCTCAGAAGAAACACAGTTTTAAACAGAGGATCTTGCCTATGTGTAGTAGATCCAGCTAAAGATGCACAAAACATTCTTTTTAAGCCACTAACGCCTTCTCACCTGACATTTTTATAACACTGATGGGTTAGTGACACTTTCTCACCACATACTTTTTATAACAGTGAGGAAGTTCCCTAAATATAGCAGCCTGGCATTTGAGAAAATGGCAGAGCAGGAAGGCCATTCTTGCCTTTCTCTCTCCCTTCTTCCCCAACCTAGGAAGGTCACTCTCTGGCCTTCTCCTTCTTCTCTTCCATATGTGACTAGTGTCCTGCCCAATACTCAGAGGGAAGGAATGTCACACAGGAACACCCAGAATCTGAAACAACAGCCTTGCTAAGTTCCCCTAGTTCACCGCCAGTGGACCATACCCTCTGTCCATGGCACTTCTGCATACCTGCCCATGAGAATATCCAGGTTTTCCTGCTTCTTTGTTTTTTATATCTGAAGGTTTTTGTTTTATATAAAACTTACATTAAATAACTTTGCATCTTTTCTCTTGGTACTTTCTCTTTTGTTATATAAGGGTCTCAGCCATGACAACTTGTTATGGTTAACAAAAAGATACTATTATACTTTTCCACCCCTAAACTATATATATTATCTTAAAGTATTTTCTGAATATTTCTTAGTCCAAAAACAGAGCTCAAGGCTACAAATAAAGAGCATTTAGAAAACTATAAAAATATGTCAAATTATAAATTATGATTGTAGTCTTAGTAAAACTCAAAAGGAAATATGTCATCTTAAACATTTTTTGTTAAACTGAACTAAAGGAAAAAAAAGAAGAGAAAATTAGTAGTCATGAATCTATTAAATAACTAAAAAATAGGAAAAGGAAAGATAATAAAAACAGAAAACAAAATATTAGTGAAAGAAAACAATACAATTTTCTTATGCTCCAGCCTCATTAATCTCTTTTCATTTTCTTTTTCTGTCTCAAGGCATTTTCTTTTTCTTTTTCTTTTTCTTTTTTTTTTTATTGTTAAATCTTAGCTGTGTACATTAGTGCAATCAAGGGGTACAATGTGCTGGTTTCATATACAATCTGAAATATTCTCATCAAACTGTTCAACGCAGCCTTCATGGCATTTTCTTAGTTATTGTATGTAGACATTTGTATTCTGCATTTAGTAAGTTTCACCTGTACCCATTCTAAGATGCACCGTAGATGCACCATATTGTTCCTGCTGCCCAAAATGAAGTTTGGACAGCAGGAACAATAATAAAACTTCAAGTCTAAAGAGCTTGCATGTATTCTCACCCCCACCCATTACCCTCCCTCCACCCTAACCTCCCCCCTCCCTTCCCCTTCCTTGGCCCTTTCCCCATAGTTTGTGCTATAGTTGGGTTATAGCCTTCATATGTAAGCTATAATTTAGCTTCATAGTAGGGCTGAGTACATTGGATACTTTTTCTTCCATTCCTGAGATACTTTGCTAAGAAGAATATGTTCCAGCTCCATCCATGTAAACATGAAAGAGGTAAAGTCTCCATCTTTCTTTAAGG